>OX637588.1:13435340-13744238 GCA_951800085.1 Comarum palustre | reverse complement strand
AAAAAAAGAAAGAAAATATGAAAAAATAAAATAACTATAGCCGACGAATTAATAAAATTCGTCGGCTAAAGTTAAAAAAAGAAAAATAATAATAACTATAGCCGATGAATTTTATTAAAATTCATCAGCTAAAGTTTAAAAAATAAAAAAAATAATAACTATAGCCAACGAATTACCCTAAATTCGTTGGCTAAAGTTTAAAAAATAAAAAAAATAATAACTTTAGCCGACAAATTTTATTAAATTCGTTGGCTAAAGTTAAATAAATAAATAGCTATAGCCGAAGAAATTTAATTAAATTTCATCGGCTAAGATCCTAAAATTCGTCGGCTAAAGTCCAGAAATTAAGCGACGAAAAAATTCTTCGTCGGCTAAAAAATGACTTTAGCCGACGATAAATAGTAATTTCATCGGCTAAAGTCTTGGCCGACGGCTTTTTCCAGACGACGTTTCGTCGGCTAAGACTTTAGTTGATGAAATTTAGGATTTAGCCGACGAAAAAATTTCTTCGGCTAAATAGTTGTTCTAGTAGTGTATGCACGGTGTCAAAAATCTGTTTTTAATTTCACTCTCACTCTCCCTTTACTACTCACGTTTTTATCTCCACAATTTTCTCTTTTTATTTATTCATTTTTTATCTATTTTTTGGTTATTTACCTGTTTAACCATTGTGTATGTTACTTCTTTCTTTTGTTTTGTAATTTTGGTATCTGATAGGTATATTTTCGAAAGTTTAAAAGTTTGATAAAACTGATAACACCAATAGGGGCCATGACTCTATAATATAGTATAGATAAATTTCAATAATTTACTCATTATACATCCTATGCACTTTTTAAATCTCCTTTTTCTTGATTTTTATTTTCTTTTGCATGCGAACATCTGTTATCGACCTCTATTCCTTGATTTATTTTTTATACTTGTTTTTCATGCTACCTCTTCGGCAACGTCAATTCATTGATTGTTTTTTATTTATTTTATTTACTTATAATGTTACTAAATTTTTATTATTTGATCGAGCTGTAAAAATGATTTTTCAATGACAATAATTTCATTTAAAAATAATTTATTAGAATCAAAAATTATTTTTCACAGTTAACTGTAAGTAACAAAATATAATACCTTGTCTGAAGGCTCTAAAACTAAAAATTTGTGTCTTCCTCAAATTCTCTTCCATCAGGTGTAGTACAATACATGTCTTCCTCAAATTCTCTTCCATCAGGTGTAGTACAATACATGGTATTCACGTTTATAGTTGTATTGTTAAAACTTAATTGAGAAGATCTAATAAGCAAAACAAAAGAAGAAATACTGAGCAAATTCAGATCCCAATAGATGCATTATTTGGAAATTGGGTCTGATCTGATCGGAGAAACAAAACTCCGGGTTCCCTTTTTTTCGGAAAAAAAGTTTCAACGTGTTATTGTTGAGTGGTCACAGAGGCCACGTGGTACGTTTGCTCCCACATAACTTCCGTTGGAGCAGGGAAATTTGAAGATGTCGGACATGCAGTTTAAGGGTCTCTTTCACCGATCCATTTAGATGCAATCATCGACTGATTGACAGCGTCGTGCTCTTGGTTTTGTCCTCCTAACTTGAATTCACGTCTGTGTCTCTGTCTTCTTGTCATTGGAGTGTTACTTTCTCATTTCTACAGTCGACTCCAATCATCGCTCATGAGGTCTACGGGGGATCCACCACAGTTTCCAGAGTATTCCACAGTTTCTCAGCACGTTTTCAAAACGTTCTGCAGTTGCAGCAGAGACGAGCCTCGATCAACCTCTAAAAGAAACCCTGATGTGTGTTTCGATCGATGAGTTGAACTTGAAAGAAGGTTGGAAGCTCTGAGACAAAAACCAGCTATCTAGGGAGAGGGCTCTTTTTTGAACAGGTGGGAGAGGGCTCTAAGGGGAAGGTTTTTGAAAGGTAGATAAGATTTGAGGATATCGTAGCCTTACCCCATACTACAAGGACATTTTACCTACTCCGGGATCAGAAATGATGCAGGCACTGTTGGTGGATTGCCTTGTCTTTGTTTTTTTCTTTACTCTAGCACTTCATGGTTAATACATAACATGGATCCATTACTAATGTCGCCCTTACAATGCCAAGCTCGAATGACTTAATACCAATTCCCCACACACCACCTGATCGGTAGGCAAATAAACACCAAATCCGCAAGGTTAATCTACTATTAATAAAGCAAGAATTACACTTTCATATTACACCCTAAAAAACTGTAAATTAATATCTAAAGGCTTTAGTGAAAATTTGATAAATACTAAAAAAACAAAAAATAAACAAATGTGGAGTCTGATGTGAGAGGTGGGTCCTAAAATCATGGATATAGTATATGGAGTAACTACTATTATAAATGCAATGGTAAAAAAAGAGTAAATTCTAGTGTCAGTGTTTAAATTTTTGTCGCACGGTTAAAGTTATACTCAAACTTACAAAATTATCAATATGGTACCCAAACTTCATTTTTGATACCAACGAAAGGCTTGAGGTCATTTTCCATCACGGCGCCGTTTGTTCGATGACGTGTTTCGTATGAGACCCACCAAAAATATTTCTTATCAATAGATAATTACCACATTAGTAGTACCTGAACTCGTTTAGAATGATCAATGTGATACCCAAAATGAAAATCCAAGTTTTTTATGTTCAAACTAGAAGAGAAAGTAGATTCGCAAGATTTAATTTCGAAGATTTTGAAAGAAAATGAGATCTAGGAAAGACAGAAGGTTATTTTCGTCGAGAGTTTAGAGATTTTTTGTCAAGAGTTTAGTGTTTAGGATTTAGATGACTTTTATAATTTTTCTACATCATATTTCTTCAAGGGTTTAGGGTTTAGAGATTTTTTGTTGAGGGTTTAGGGTTTAGATGACATTTAAGCTTGGGTTTGAATATGAAAAACCTAGGTTTTCATTCTAGGTATCACATTAATCCTTTCAAAAGAGTTCGCGGACTACTGATGTAGTTATCTACTTACAAGAAATATTTTTGATGGGTCCCATACGAGACACGTCATCAAACAAAAGGTGTCGTGACAGAAAATTTCTTCAGACAATTCGTTGGTATCAAAAATGAAGTTTGTGTACAACATTTGTAGTTTTTTAATCTTGAGTATCACTTTGACCGTATCACAAGAGTTTGGGTACCGACACTGCTAAAAACTCTAAAATGAATGTTTCAACAAAATTAATTTAAAATGATACGTATACTTTTATATAGTGGTGGACACGGTTCGGTTTGAGGCTCAAACCGTAACCAAACCTCTTTTTCACAAGCAATTAAAGATAATTGCTTCAATCAAGCATATTACGGAATCCTTCATTTCTCATGCAACCTTCATGAAGTTAAGTGATTGGTATTCGCCTTGCATACACTGAAACATGTACTCATATGATCATTCCTTATTAAACAACAATCAAGGATACTTAGAATTGCTTCTATTTTCCTCCACCACATCTAGGTATTGTCAGATATGGACAATCATGACAACTAACCCCATGTCTAAGGACTTATCCTTCCATGGGAAGTCGTCCATCTCGCACGGCTTTATACGTAAGCAAACCTTTTTGTATGCAAACCTTTTTGTATGCAATCCTTTTCGCATACAAACTTCGTCTCTCATGTGAACTCTACTTCCTAGCTCACACGATTTCACTGATGCGGATTATGAATTAACTATATTCACTCAAACATTTAATGTATAGCAAATTATTAATTTTTGGGTGTAAACATAATCAATCAACAACAAATAAAAATAACAACTCGACATCGTCGATACAAGCCCAGACGCTAAAGCCCTACGCCTTAGCATTCTTTCGACTCCCCGGAGTCATCATCACGGTGTGAAGCTTCTCGGAGTAACTTTCTGCTTCCTTCCCATTGATAGATCTGTTCGTCTCTATATGAGTATCGATCAGTGTAGCAGACAAATCGTAAATATTTCCTCTAAGGTGACACCAGTGACCTACATTTGTTTGACGTGAAGTACATTTGACATGCATCCCTATTTTTATACTACTTTCTACATTCTGCACCCATGCAGTGGCACGGCCGCACCTTTAAATTTAGTGTAATTTACTTTCTGCACGCTAATTTCTGCATTTGTACTATTTTTCCTCTAGCTGGAAGAGAGACCAAAACATTGGCACGTATAGTGGGACCTAGAGTAGTTTGTGTAACTCATCTTTGAGATGCCAGACGGTTCGATAGACCGAGGGCTGGCTATTGCATCACACAAAAGACTAAACAAACCACACAGCAGTGCAGTTTGTCAAGGACCCCAATGAGCAAACGTTTGTGAAAAGGGGCAACTTAGATTTGCGTCCGTCAACCATGACCAATCCACTGGTTAGGAACCAAGATGTCATGGGTGGGCTAAAGAGTTCGCTGAAGAATTCTTCAAAGCAATGATAGCTATTGACAACCGGCATACTAAACGAAAGGCTATGCATGAAAGGAACAAGAGGAGGCCGAACGAAATATTCGTGAAGAAGAGTTACATCGACGGTGTACCTCAATCAAAGACTAGGTGACAAAAAGAAGTATGAAGCGACTGTTGCTCCTTGTAAAGTAGTAAAAGGAAAAGAATTTACAACACCAAGTGGAAAGGCCTACAGCTAATGAACATGTATTTGCTAAAAAGATTGAACTGCCTAGTGGCCAGTCTAATGACGAAGATTTTTCTTTGTATGAACTAACTTCTAAAGAAGAGATCACTTTGCCAACCAACGATGAACTTCCACCTCCAATAGAGGATCACCAGGGAGACCATAAACAACAAAATTGCTTTGTAAATAGTGAAGTGACATCTGGAGAAAAAGCCATCTCTTTGGGTAGAGACACGTGGGTAGGCACTGGTTAAACACATGAAACTCACCCATTCAACCACTAGAAGCAAAGCAAAGACCAATTGAATTATGGTCTTGCTGCTGGGCATCACCATAATCAAGGACATGATCAATTAAAGGCATTTGCCAACCAACGACGAACTTCCGCCTCTAACAGATGATCACCAAGGAGACCATGAACAACAAAATTGCTTTATGAATAGTGAAGTGACATCTGGAGAAGAGGCCATTTTTATGGGTGGAGACACGTGGGTAGGCACTGGTCAAACATATGAAACTCACCCATTCAACCACCATAAGCAAAGCAAAGACCAATTGAATTATGGTCTTGCTGCTAGGCATCACCATAATCAAAGGCATGCTCAATTAAAGGTTTTTCCTCTGACCGGATGTTATCAAGAAGCTGCCCCAGGGGTCATCCTTATCACGTAAGTCATGATAAGATAATTATATATGGTGTGATGGTGTACCCAGGCTAATCCATGGCTTTACGTTCCAATATAACAAAAGTCTTTACATGCAAGATCAAAGGCTAAATTGTGGCTTTATTATTGTATGTTGGACATTTTTACACCTATAATTCTAAATTCATTATACATAGGTGTAGAGTCAAATATCATCAGTGTTATCTCACTCTAATTTGCAACACTAAATTAGGGTTTCACAACGGCAGTGCTATAAGGGTCTTGGCTGCATCTAAACGTGGTGCCCATGGCTTCCATATGCTTGCGGTTGAGGCCGAGATGGATTCGTTGGTCTATGATGACTCCAAACTTGCTTATGACACGAAACCGATATATGATAAGTATGATGAAGACTATATGTTGGTGTGACGGACGTTGGATGATCATATTCTAAAGAGGTCAATCCTGGTGAAGCTCTTGAGATGATGAATAGATTCCAAATAGTGGTTCTCGTTCATAACCAATGTGTGACTATCTCTGATGAGATCATGCATTATGACATGAAAGTTGGCGACAAGGCAGATCTCAATCCTATACCACCCACGATAAAGCAGTTGAAGATCGTACTTGACCAAATGACAAAGATACTTGGGGGCAAAAAAACATATCCTACGACTTACCTTGTCCAGATTTTCAATTTGTTGATGCGAAACACCTATGCTTGACACTTGAAAGTTTTCATAAACAAGAGTCTTATTCCGACAACATAACGATAACAAGACTTGGAGTGAAGCATCGATGAAGAAACCAATGGTTTATCCTATATGAAAGGCTCGACCTTATCTGCAGCCTGTCCTTGAGGCTTGAAGATAGTATGCATCTCAAGTGTCTTTGAATTACCGTCAGCGAAGCAAGATTAACAACGAGGTTCGAATACTGAAAATTGCAACAGACACAATTATTAGTCAACTTTGGGGATCGATATAGAAATAACTAGTTGGCTCGCCATATGTCAACAAAAATCCATGGATGACTACTTTCCAGAGGTTTTTACAGTTCACCATTTCGACATTTGTGGAGAAAGTTATGGGGGACCTTGTACTCTCTCCTTTGCCAATTGGTTTTGGAGTTGAACCCCAGACTGCTATTTTATCATGGTATTAGAGCGGGTTACCCACGAACACGTGTGAAGCCCAAAGGCCACACGAACTTCACGACCATCCAAGTTGTTGTCTACGTGTTAGGCTTAAAGATTTACCACACGTGCGGGGCGTGTTGAGATATATATCCCACATCAGGAATATGAGACATTGCCTGTGAGTTTATAAAGGTTTGGGATACTCTCTCCATTGCCAATTGATTTTGGAGTTGAACCCCAGACTATTTTATCAGTTCCAATGCTAAAAATTACAACAGTCACAGTTTTTAGTCAACTTCGTGGATCAATTCACGAAGAATTAGTTGACTTGCCTTATGTCAACAGGAAGCCCTGAATGTCTACTTTCCAGAGGTTTTTACGGTTCGTCATTCTAACATTCCTATAGAGAGTTATGACAGTTTGAATTCATGAATGCTAAAAAATACGCGAATTGACAACATGTTATTTTCTATTTGTTTTGTGACCTCGCAACATGTTTTCCTACACTAATGAGCATCCATAGCAGTTATGTGTACCTTCATCTATGCACCACAGTGTCTACCACCTTCAATGATGCATGGTACTGCAACACCATCTCACCTCCTTAACGGGGGGCACACTAAAGTTTTGATGTCCTTCGATCTTCCCATGATATCGGCGAAACAAAAATCAAAATTGGGGGCACATAGAAAATACAAGTGTTCTAAATATTTAAAGACTTTAGACCTTCTTCAAGTGTTCTGGGGGCAACAGAGTGTATCGCTCACACGAAGTCCACACTGGGGGCGTCGAAGTGTCATATGACCATGGTTAGATAGCAAGTGATCCACCAAGGGTCATACTTCCATGTTTACATCGCTAGGGGCGGCGAATCCATTTGAGCATTTGAGTTCATAACCATCGTGAAAGGCCGAACTAAAGTTATGAGCCTAAGAAAATACCAACTTTTGGAAACCATTGTTGGACTAGTTCATCAAACACACAAAGTCTGACCACATATTTACAAGGTTAATACTTGTTTGTTATCAACAATTAATCAGCCACTTGAGCTATATTTGTTCGAGACGAATCTAGTCGAAGTGCATCCATTCTAGGTGCATAACCTCAAAGTAGAATATTCTTTCTTGAAAATCCACTCGAGCTACATCTGTTCAAGGTTCGCTTCCTCGAGGTACGTCTATGCAAGCCACATCTATTGGAGGACAATATTTGCTCAAGATGCAAGGTACCATATATATCTTCAAGCAATTGAGGCACGATGCCTTTCATTTTGATTCAAGTACATGGTGTCCATGTTAAATTCATGATTATTAGTGGGTTAATGTGGTGCTGGTCGAATCCCACAACTTACTCTACATTGCTTTGTGTCGTCGTACTTGAGTTTCGAGGCCTATTGGTTGACTTGTTTACTCACAATAATTTGATGTATGAGCCAAGCCAATACTAATGGCTTTGGAGCAGCATGAAACATATACATTTTCGGTTAATCTCTAGACGCATGACCTCGAGGTTGGGGGACAATGTTTATGTCTAAATTTACACTTTGAACAAAACGGTAAATATCTTCAATAAATACAGGTCAAGACCGTGATCCATGTCATGTTCTATCGGTGATCCCAAAATATTAGGTATACAAATGATGACCTGTCAGAGGAATCGTGCAAGCTAGGCAGTAGAGTTCGCAGGGGAGACGAAGTTGGTATGCGAGAGGGCTTTGCACAAGGAAATAACTGAAGTAGTGTGCGAAAAGGTCTGCTACAAGAAATAGATGCAGACTTGAACACATTGTTTAATTGGAAAAGGATATCAATTATCCTTATTTTGCTTTGAAGGACTACAACTTGCATGCGAAGAGAAAGGTGGGGGAAGGGATTGGCTTGTATACAAAGTCAAGCGAGATATAGAGATGTACTACAAGTCGAAGTTTGAGTGTGAAGCATATGAAGGACGTAGAGCAAGGATGTTTGAAAGGTGGCGAACTTGACCAAAGTGGATAAGGAAGCAATTGTCCTTTGATTGCTTCATCCCTTAATTGCCGTATCCATTAATTGCTTGATGATAGGTGCTTTATACATGAGAGGGAGGTACATTAGTTAAGCATTCTACTCCTTAATTCGTGTAACTCCTTAACTGGTGTATGTATATATACGGTTACCTGGTGAACATAGTAGTGCAAGTTCAAGTAGGACTTAAAGTCATCCGTAACACCATCATGTTGGATAACATGGAGACAATTAGAAAGTCTGCATGCGTACTCATCCACACTAGCCTTATCTAGCAAACATAATTATATCAAGAGGCAACGAGCTACTGCCTACAATTTCTCATCGTTAAAGACTTCTACAAGTCTTTTAGTCGCTTGGCGCCGATACATGTGGCATAAAATTAGTCTCCATACGTGATTGGAACCACATCACCCAGTTACGTAGTTACCAAGTAAAATAAAACATTCTGCAACTCAACCAACTAGTAGCAGAGATTGCATCATTATCTACTATTCATGCCACTATATAAAGAAGGCTTGAGGATCATACACACACAACTTACACATAATCAATCAACAAAAAATACAAACAACAACTCGACACAGTCGATACAAGCTAAGATGCTAAAGTGCTACGCCTTTACAAATTCTTCCGACTCCCTGAAGTCATCATCACTGTGCGAAGCTTCTCGGAGTAAGATTTCGCTTCCTTCCCCTAGACAGTTCTGCTCGTCTCTACACGAGTATCGATCAGAGTAGCAGATTACTCGTAAATATTTCATCCAAGGTGATACCGGTGATATACATTCGTTTGACGTGAAGTACAGGTGGCACGCACCCCTATTCTTTTACTACTTTCTACATTCTGCATCCGTGCGATGACACACTCGCACAACTTCTATAATTTTAGTGTAATTTACTTTGTGCACTTTAAGTTATGCATTGTACTATCTTCTCTCTAGCTGGAAGCAAGGCAAAATAAAATGTACTAAAAACTGCGATTTAACTGAGACCTTAACGATCACCATTTTGGTTAAAAATTTTCAAAACTGATCTACTCATGTAGACCTATAAAGTAAATGGTAGAAATGATAAAATGTTAACGAAAAGTTGGTGTGAACCTTGTAACAGAAAGGGGCCAGGGGTTAGATATATATATATATATATATATTCACATAAATCCAATTTTAATTAAATAATAATTATAAATAATAAAATAATATATATATATATATATATTCACATAAATCCAATTTTTAATTAAATAATAATTATAAATAATAAAATAATAAATATAAAATTAATTACTATGAACAATATTAATTACCAGACTTGATTTAAGGAGAAATTGAATTTGTGTAAGCGAATTGCCTGTCTTGAAACACTTAGAACGAAAAATATGAGGAAAGTGATGAAGTCGAGTCGTGTGTTTCACAGACTTTCCTTAATACAAATTATGCCTTCTCTATCTATGCAAAATGCTTGATGACACTTACCTCTCAGAATACAACGGCTACTAGTCCTTTGGAGCTACACTGCTGCCAAGAATACCTGACGAACTTGTAGTACATTCAATCTATCACCGGAATGCTATAAACTAGAGAGAGAATAACTCTTTGAGAGGAGAAGATAATTATCAAAAAAATGTTTCAAATGATGATGTTTTCAATTGTGTTTAGAACAAAGGAAGTGTCATCTATTTATACATGAGGGAAACCATCCACTACTTGAATTGCCATGAATTCTGGTTGATATGTTACAACCCTTAACATTTTAATCTTTGACATTCTATACTACAACCTTTCATATTTTTGTGTGGTTACAACCTTTCACATTTTGTGAGGTTACAACCTTTCACATTTTGTGAGGTTACAACCTTTCACATTTTGTGAGGTTGCATCTTTTCACATTCTATGAGGTTACATCCTTTCACATTTTGTGACGTTATAACTTCTAGAATTCAATCATTCAATAGACTATACAATGTCTATAACACATGGTTTCAAGTAATTATTCATCTTTGGGTGACTATTTCTTATTCACCCTATAACTCATTTAAATTATCCCAATTAAATTGGTTAAATAAAATGATTATTTTCACCATTTTTTCTAACAATTCTCCACATGAATGAAATTGGCGGCCCAAGACTCGATAGACTTGGTGATAGATTTCTACGGTCGAAACCTGCATAGGATAGATAAGTTTTACCCTTTGAACATTTTCTTGTGAAAGTATCTCGACTTTACTAACTAGACAATAAACGGGATGTCTTTAAACTATCCGTTATTTGTGTAAATGATAACATACCACACACATAAATCTTCCTGGTACATACTGTTCTCACTTTTGTGCCCATTTTGGCCGGCCATGGACATGTGTCTGGTTCTATAAAAGTTTGACAGGAATTGTTCCCTAAACAATTCCCTTAGAAGTGGTCTCACTTCTCTCTTACATAGGTGATTTCTTAATTAAGAGTAACTCATATTACTCCGCTCGGATTACCGACGCATAAGAATCATTAAAAGTTTTTGCTTAACCTCATTCCTTACGGGCATCATTGTTTAACCTCATAGGAATGGACATGAGGAAAATCCCCACAGTGATCTGACATGGTCTCTAAAGTTTGGTTGTCCCTTTTGAACTTAAATTTTGGGATCTCCAGTCAGGTAGGTTGGGTGTCCACTGTAAATATTTTTTATTCATGGACTTTAGTCACATTCCTCTTGATGATTATCAACTAACTCTCTATTTAACCCTTTGTTTAGTGGATCAAAAATATTTTTTTAGACTTCACATCGTCTATAGAAATAACCTAGTTGAGATTAGTTTTCGAATGATGTTATGTCATCGTCGGATGTGACGAGACTTACCATTATACATCTTTTTTTATGCTCTATCAATAGCTGATTGACTATCACAATGTATGTATATTGCAGGCATAGGTTTCATTCTCCTTGAAATATCCTCAACGAATTGGCTTAGCCATTCGGCTTCATCCCTACATTTGTCCCGGGCGACAAACTCAGATTCCATTATAGATCTGGTTATGATTGTTTGTTTTAAGGATTTCCATGACACTGCTGCACCTCTCAATGTAAACACATATACCATTAGTGGATTTTGATCATTTCGTGTCAAATCTAATTTGCATCACTGTATCATAACTGGATAATTGATATAGTGCGGATCATAACCCTAAGAGTACCTTAAGTTCTTGAGCACTCTTACAATTGCTTGTCAATGTATATCTTACTCATGTACTACATAACTTGCTCTCAACATAGTAAGTAATGTCGGGTCTTGTACAACTCGTTGAGTATATCAAACTTCCAATGACTCTGGACAGTTGAGGTTTTAGTGGAGCGTGGCTCGCTTAAGCACATTGCCTTGATGGTTCTTGCCTAAATATCATGTCTAATTGAGTAAACCTAGTTGGAAAGATTCATAACATTCCTTTCAATAGTTCATATGGAGCTTTTTTCCTTTTGGGTACCTTATTCATAAAGGTCACTAGCTATAAAATTGGCGTCTCCCCACATTTTGGGTGTCATATTTGTTGAGTTGATTTTCAACCTCATTATTATAGAGAATAAATTTCTCTATTCCCTCACTTTTACTTTCCAACAAATACTCACAACAATATTTTATTGTTATTACAAAGATGATAAAGTATTTATTATCACTTCTTGTTTGCGTTGATCTCAAATCACAAATATCACTATGGATAGTTTTCAACGTTTTCTCTGAAAGATGAACTTATTAGTTTTCTCTTAAATCGAGTTTTTACACTTATGTTTGATAAGTGATCCATGTTAATTAGTCTTTGTAAAAAACGTAATTAACATATCTTAGTCTTCCATCCCATAAAATGAAAAACTCAAGCATATGGGTAGAAAAACTAACTTTATTTATTTCCTTGACAATTGTCATATAAATAATCCACCACCTATTGCACTATTTTATTTTATTGCACTATTTTATTTTGGACAAAACTAAATTGTCATCATTAAGTCTAAACTTATAAGACCTTGGGAACATACAATTCTTTAAAGTCTAGTTCCTTTTCAGAGATCATCGTATGAACCTCCTTTTTTAAACTTGGCTTTGTCATACTATAACCCAAAGTTTATTATTTCACAGTAATGACTTATTTGTTCTTCATACATCTTCATATCTAGTGAAGGCCACTCACAACTTACAATAGTTTCATTCTCGAACTCTATTGCTTCTTTATAAACATGGAAGCTCAATTCCATCCTCATTATCGTTGTCATGTCCTTTTGGGAAACTATGAGACTCGATGTGTTTTCTAACACATATGGTGCTCAATAGCTCTTATTACTATTTTAGTGACATCTTGAATTACATATTCATTCTTCAAGTGAAGCTCATTGAACATCTCAAATTTTTCTCCATATGAGGCTGAGACCAGTACTATAGCATTCACATGCATAGTCGACACTGAGGTTGACTCCTTGGTTCAGATTTTCAATAACCACTTTTGGTTGTCATTTCTGAAACATATCCATAAGTGTTAATTGCATAACCACTTATTTCTCAAGACAACACATCGTTAACTATAAATTTTGTAAGTCAACTTAATTCGTATAGGCAACAATTCTGTTTAGGCAACTATCAATATATGTGTTTTTCAATATATGCAATACTTATAATTTGTCTTAAGATTGTAACAGAAAAGGGGGTTAGATATTGCATATATATATATATATTCACATAAATCCAATTTATAATTAAATAATAATTATAAATAATGAAATGATGAACATAAAACTAATTACTATAAACAACATTAATTATCACACTTGATTCAAAGAGAAATGAAATTTGTGTAAGCGAATTGCTTGTCTTAGAACACTTAGAACGAAAAATACTTGGAAAGTGATGAAGTCGAGTCGTATGTTTCACACACTTTTCTTAAGACAAATTATGCCTCCTGTAGCGGTGCAAAAGGCTCGATGACACTTGTCTCCTAGGATATAACGACTACTAGTGCTTTGGAGCTGCACTGGTGTCAAGAACAACTGACGAACTTGTAGTACATTCAATCTATCACCAGAATGCTATAAACTAGAGAGATAGTAACTGTTTGAGATGATAAGATGATTATCAAACAAGTGTTTCAAATGATGATGTTTTCAATTGTGTTTAGAACAAAGTATCACCTATTTATATATGAGGGAAACCATTCACTACTTGAATTGTCATGAATTCTGGTTGATATGTTACAACCCTTAACATTCTAACTTTTAACATTCTATACTACAACTTTTCATATTTTTGTGTGGTTACAACCTTTCACATTAGTGAGGTTACAACCTTTCAAATTTTGTGAGGTTACATCATTTCACATTCTGTGAGGTTACATATTTTCACATTATGTGAAGTTATAACTTCTAAAATTCAATCATTCAATAGACTATACAATGTTCATAACACATGGTTTCAAATAATTATTCACCATGTAATCTATTTAAATTCTTCTATTTAAATTAGTTAAATAAAATAGTTATTTTCATCATTTTTCTAACAAACATGTCTCTCGTATACATGTTAAATTTGGAATCCATCTTTAGAATGGTCGTGTACTTTTATAAATGCACGAGAGACTATTCAAAAAAAACTTTATACAATCATAGAGGCTAGTATACAATTATGCAAGAAAGACCATTCAGAAAAAAAAAACAATTATGCAATTAGGCAAGACAGAACGTGAATAGTGAGAATTATATTATATAAGAAATATAACTGCATTCATTCAGAAGTATATGCCTCTTTGATATATACTGTTTATATTTTTATATACTTGATTTTGTAATAGATTATACTATTAAACATTGTAAAGCTTTGATAACATTCTATGATTTTATCATAATCTCATAAACACCAGCCCCTGTACACCGTCACTCGTCCAGCAATGATTATAATATAACATTTCAGCCCAGGGAAAAACGCGCAAGCAAATTGAACCAAGGGACCAAATTAAGACCTCGATCACTAGCTGAACAGTATTACTACCACCTACAGCAACTTCACAGAGACAAAACGTGGCAAGATGAAGACTGGGCAACCAAGAAAATATCTAAACAGACTTGAAAGCTGCTCAGCCTTTGCCATACATGATCAATTCGACAGCAATGGATCAAACTGATGAGAACTCCAGATCACACCCTAGAGCTGGATTTCCTTGTCTTTACTGTTCTTGTGCGTTTTTTCTGGAATGCTCGAACCACTCATATGACTAGTCATAGTAGGAGAACAGACCACAGAAAAAGTTCTGCAATACGAGTGTACATTTTCTTGGGCACTATGCATTTAAGTGATAAAGAAGATGAAGACGACTGTTCGCAATCATTTGAAGAAAACTTTACTGTTCTTCAATTTCAGGTCTAAATGGAAATATATTTTAAACGATATTTGTACAACCACCTGTACATACGCGCCAAGGAAAATATCGACGCTGATATTTTCATTTATTATTATAAATTTATTTATTTTTATTTGTAAAGAATTTGACACTAATCACATAATGATGTGAAATAGTTGTAACTACTGGTTTTCTCTTCCACGGTTATTTATATTAAAGGGGCGGCGTCTGATCCCTAGCGACTGGTTTTCTTTTTTGCCTACATGCCCGGTCTGGTGGCACGCCCTTGTGGTAGCGTCGTCAGACAAGCGAGAAGGGACGTTAATGTCCTCTAGTGTAGTACGGCAACCGAAGGAAGGCTTGTGGGGTGACGGTGTTGTCGTGGGTGAGGAAAGATCTGTCAGGGGAGGGCAGAAGAGAATCGAAGGTGGTAGGGCAAGGCTGGTCTCGTCGATCTCAAGGGAGGGGCGTCGATGGTCTGTTTGCAGGGTTTGGTGGTTGTTCGGCTGCGCGGCTTGCGTGGTTGGTTTGCTGGGTACCTCTGGGTGTTCTAGATCTTAGTCTGGGTGTTCTGGATCTTGGCTGGGGAGGGTCTACGGCTCTGTCGAGTGGGGGTTAGGAGTTGGTGGCACTGCTGTCGTTCGTGCCATGGCAGAGGAGTATGGAGTCTTTGCAAGCTGGATATGGGGCTTGGGCTTGCTGGTAAATGGGTCTGGGTTTTGGCTCTAGGCCTAAGTTATTTTAGTGTTTTGTGTTCAGTTTTATTTGATGTAGTTTTTGGATCTGGTTTTCAGATCTTAAATAAGTCCTTACTCTGTCGAGTTTGTTTGAAGTATGTCATAGATTCAGATAGAGTATTGATTTCAGGTAGCTGGTTCGTTGTTACAAGAACCCAGAATTTTTTCGGCCTTTGGTCGAGCATTATATTAGCCTGTGTTGAAATTGCAGGGAGATCCGGGTTGTGGAGATCCTGAAACAGCGTATATGTCTTAGTAATTGCTATTTATATTGGTCAAGTTAACTCAACCGGTTGTCCAATTCGACGCTCAATGGATTTATTGACATGTCAGTTTCTCATATCCAGAATAAGATATGTGGGTTGAAGCTACTGGTATTTGATAGTAGTTGTAATCATTTGTTGGATACTGTGATTGTTTTATAATTACAGTTTTATTGAATGAAATTTTGTTTGATAAAAAAATCACATAATGATGTAATAAAACCCTTTGTTTAGAGTCTGTATTTTGGCTCTGCTATGATATTCTCATATGGACCTTGGTCCGAATACAGACTGGATTGGTTGTTACTAGCTAATTTGTGAATAATGCGACGAAGATGGCTTGTACCTCACTCCGGATCTATTATTGCTCATAATAGTGCAGACCAAGATGAATTACTATAACCTTGTGAGTTGTGAAAGTGACGAAGATGGCTGGTAACTCATTCCGAATTTATTATTGCTCATGATATAGCAGACCAAGAAGATGAACGGGATATTGCTCATCATTGCTTCGACCTCATTGGCCAAGAAATCCTAAAACAGTAAATGCTGGTAAGTGCTAGGATAACAAATTGATAATTAGTCGAATGAAAGAATTATTTGGACATAAACTCGTATCACTATATATGTACCTAAGATTTTCTTCAAAAGAATTCGTCAATCTATACTAAAACTATTAAAAACCTTATGGTCCAGCAAGAATTCTGCCAATCATTTTCCTAGTAATATATATATGAATTCTGCCAATCATTTTCCTAGTAATATATATGAATTCTGCCAATCATTTTGTAGACTTTTCTGTGACTAAAAGTATTTATGGTATAACTGCACGCGAGAGAAATTGTCTAATCTATCAGAATCCTTTTCTTTTTTTCCCTAATTTGTTCGACTACCAGTATGAGTTGTCTCATTGATGCGTCAACAGTGTTTACAGACCTATGAAGTGTGTAAGTACAGCTTAATCTGCATATTCCTAAGTTTTTGTCAAAAACAAAATTACGTACCACTCAAAACTCGTGTTTGTGGACAGCAGAACTACACGTACGAATGTGTTAACGTAAAATCATTTTTGATGGATGTGATGCCTCATTGAGTTGCCATGTACTGTGTGCCCGGGCAACCTTGAGATTATTATATATATCCAATCGTACAGGTGTCTTCTGGAATTTGTGGAGGCTTCTGACTCATATATATGCTCATCTCAGTTGCAGCTGTTGAATAATGGAGGTGAGAAAGGGTTCATGGACCAAAGAGGAAGATTATATTCTGAGGAACTACATTGAGAAACATGGTGAGGGAAGATGGCACAAGGTTCCTCTCCAAGCTGGTAATTAGTGTATACATACACATCTCTGTAGTACGTCTAGCTTTAGGTCTCTTAGACTCTCCTGTATATCTAGAGCTTAATTCATCAACTGGTTTTGTGTTACGCGATTGCTTAAGCATGCATATATGCTTGCAGGCTTAAACAGATGCAGAAAGAGCTGCCGGATGAGGTGGTTGAATTATTTGAAGCCGAACATCAAGAGAGGAGACTTTGAAGAGGATGAAGTCGATCTAATGATCAGGCTTCGGAAGCTTTTGGGAAACAGGCAAGTATATATATGGTGCTATCGTGTATCGCCTTGATATGTAGGAAGCTGAATCTCATTTGATAAGAACTACTTTCACTCGATCTTTTGCATGCGTTTGCGAAACCTAAAACAAAGTACAGACAGAAAACAAAACTACTGTCTTCGTCCTTCCCATTTTCTATTTTTGATTTTTAAATGAATAAATCCTTAAAAGGCTGTCCATAAAGAAAATTACAAAATCAAAATTGAAGGGATTTTACTGTAGATATATGTTTGGTTCTGTAGTGAATTTTCCCCTTTATTTTTTATCGGGTAAATTACAAATGCATGAGTCTAACGTACAACTTCTCATTTTTTAAAGAGAAGATTATGTTACTAGACCAAATGGTACTCGATGAAATATCAAAAAAGTTTTATTGAATATTATTTGATATGTTTGTTATATTTGCGTTGATAAAGTCGATCGTAATCGCAAGAAACCAAGAAGAAAATTTTTACACTTACAAATATAGAATAACACCAACGAACTTTAGTTGGGCAGATTTGTCTCGTCATGCTCTACTTTAAATGTATGTGTGTGTGTATAATTAAGTTATAAGAGGTGATCTATTGAGGATTAGTTTGAAACTTTTTTCTTTCATGGTTTATTACATCTATTTTTTAATCATAATTTTTCATATCAATCGTTCAGTTTATAGGTCTATATAAGTAGATTACTTCTACAAATTTTCAAGCAAATTGGTGATCGTTAAGATATTCATAAATGTGATTCGCCGATTATAAACTTGAACAGCTCATGTTTGATATATTTGGATCGTCAATTGATTTGATCTATTTTGATTTCTTAACGATTTTCAATTTGAATGAAAATTTATATGAATGATCTAATTATATATATCTACAAGTTATACAGAGTGGTTCTAATAAAAACCACTAAGTTGAAGATTTTTCATCTTATTCCACTTTTCGATCTGTATTTATTTATAAAATTATTCCACTTCAATTCATTCGAGTGAAATTAATGCATGCCTAAGAATGTTGTGTGCCTCTTGTTTTTTTAAAGGTGGTCTTTGATTGCTGGACGGCTTCCCGGAAGAACATCAAACGATGTGAAAAACTACTGGAGTGCTCGACGAAGGAAAAACATAAACTGTGGCATCATAAATCATAATTATAAGCCTCCAGAAATAACAAAAACCACAATAATAAGACCTCGACCACGAACCTTCACCAAAAGTTTACATGATTTGAATGGTAAAGCTACAACTTCAAATCCTATTGAATTAGGAAATAATTCATCGTCAACATCACCTCCTATAGAGGATGGAATTGATGACTGGAAAACTCTACTACAAGAAGATGTCCTGACGAACTTATGGGTTGAGGATACTGCGCAAGGTGTCAATTCCACTGCGCAAGGTTTTGACATGGACCTGTGGCAGTTTTTACAAGAAGAAACAAGGCAATAAGATTCGGACAACTTGATTCTCTGAAGTACTGGTGTAGAGAATAAAACAAGTTCAATCCGGTCTGTATTTTTTATCGATGTGATGTGATCAATCTAGTTTGTATTGTTAAAGTAGATCAGTACATGTTGAACAAATCTCATTTAGATTTGTTTTTGGTTTCATTTGGAAAATGTTTTGTTGATCAATTGACGTTTCCGTAGTTTTTGCTCAATGATTCGAATCATGTCGTCATTGTTGGGTTACCATTATTTTCTGATGTTGTAGTTTGTTTAATAGTGTACTCTAAACTACCACCCAAGAGTGTTCGTTTATCGCGGAGGAACTCTACTCTGAAGGAGAAACTTTGGGGTGGCCTTTGGTAAGATTTTCAATGTCTCATTTTCGTTTTGTAAAATGAAAATTACTTGAAAATTTGTTTGTTAACATATTTTCAAAAATGCAGAAAATGACTTTTGAAAATGGTTTTCAATTTTTTAAAAAATAAGAGAAAATATTTTCTAAAATTGAGGCTCAATATAAAAAAGAGTGTGGTGCTCTCTTATATCTCCTCACGCCGTCTCTCTCACAGATTTAGTCAATTTCTTCTCTCATTCATCTCCTCTTTCATCACCAGCAACTTGCATCAAATTTTTTTTATACTAATATCTTATGCTTTCTTTTATTTTCTTTTAACATTGACAAATACTTAGGGTTTAAGGAAGTTTATCACACGATATGATCATATTTCTCTCATGTATGTCAGTAGGCGATAGTCATTCTATTTGGTGAGACTTGATTCTTGAAATCTTGTGTACGAATTAATTTCTTTTTCCTCTACCATTTGTTCCAATCCTTATTATTTGTTTAAATTATAATATGAAGGTTTTTATATTATGAAGTGGGGTTAATAATATCAAACTTGATCTCTATATATGTAAAATATCTAAATCACTATATGTTATCTTCTGTATTGTTGTATGTTGGTACCAGATATGTTTTTGTCGTTTTCGTTGTTAGATTATGTTTTCTAACTAGACTGTCGGACACAGTTTTGAATCTCAAAAATACAATATCGTTTTCTCTTTTTCATTTACAAAAATCATTTTTAGAAAATTGTTTTTGAAAATGTATCGGAATGGGTTTTTGCTGGAGAGGCTTATTTTATCTTTTGTCTTTTTACTCCCTAGAGTGGTTCTACACACTGTTTCCGGGTGACTCGTGGCCCCTTTAGCGGGTTGCACGGCTCCAGAAATAGCGGACTTCCCTGTACTCCGAGTTTTCCTGTGTAAAGAACAAACACGTCAAAGAGGCGTCCCCGGGTTTACCGAGGGAAGCCACTCCGATGCTTAAGTTAGATACTGTCAATTAAGCATAAAACTCGGGAATAGTCAAGAAGTTTCATCCTTTTCTTTATGGGGAGGCATGTGCCGGTATTTATAGTAGCATTGAAGGCAGCATTCCTGTCCCTTTCCAATGTGGGAGTAGTTTCCCTTGCTTTACTTAGCTTTATGGCGAATTGGGCCCAGACAAAGGGCCCAGAGTGGCTTCACATTTAATTGTAACCCGGTAAAGGTGAAATATTAGGTTCCACCTATAAACAAGTCCCCCAAGTCCTCAGTCAAGGGGTACGCTTGGGTGGGGACTTAAAATCGTTTCTTTACCGGGTTACAAAGTTAGCAACCAAACCCGGGGTACCCAGTCCCCCAAGTCCGTACGCAAGCGTAACCCGTAGACACTCTGTTCGTTGAGAATTCAAAACGACGTCTCCGGGTTGTGGTGGGGGAAATTGAAAAGTCTTCAGTTTGAAGTGGGGGAAAACGAAAAGTTTTCAGTTTTGAAGTGGGGGAAACTGAAAAGTTTTTCGGTTTTAGGACGCGGCATGCACGACACGTGTCGATTTTATCGAAAAACCGAAACGTCCCTTCAGTGTACGTCTCTAACTGTATAAATAGGGGTTGAAGGTGACAGTTTTGTCTCACCTCCAAACCCGATAACTTTTTCGTGCTTTTGCTGTCGCTTTCTTTTGTCGCTGTTTCTTTTGAATTCAAGACTCAGATCGATCTCAAAAACCCCTTCAAACACTCAAAACTAAGGTACTGTGTCTTCTTCCCTCCTTTTTGATCGTTCTGGGACGATTTGTGTACTGTTTCTGGGTTCCCAGGAAGGTTTTCTGGGTCTGCGTTTGGGAATTTAGCTTCGTGACACCGGGTTACCTGGGTTTTGTTGACGCCCCCGTGTTTTTTTGTTTTGCAGATGGCCAACGAAACAATGGACACTCACGTCCCCGAGTTTGCCTCCGTAACCTTCATTGATGGGACCGCTCTTGACCCTCCCGGGTACTCATTGACAGCGGAGGAGATCGTGGAGCTAAGGAGCAACTGGAAGATCCCCGAGTCTGTAGAAATACGGCCTTTAGAACCCGAGGACCAGTTCTTCGCTCCCGGGGATGGGTGGACGCTGTGCCACGAGTATCAGCTACGCTGCGGCCTGTCACTCCCGCTGAAGGTAGAGGTGCAGTACCTCTTGGCTGCGAGCAACTTCGCAATCGGGCAAGTTGGACCGAACATGTGGAGGCAGCTACTCGGGTTGTGCGTTATGTACAAGGTGTTGAAGCAGCAGATGCCGACCTATCACGAGTTACACGCCATGTACCGGGCCGAGTACTCCCGGAAGGCGGGTTTCAGCGGGACCATCCAACTGAAGTCCAAAGCGGTTTTCAAGAAGATCGTCGAGGACCTGCCAACCTCCGTGAGCCGGACCTGGAGGGAGAAAAGTTTCTTGATAAGAAACTTTCAAGACCCGGGATACGCGTTTCAAGTACCGGGTGACTTCCAGCCACTGATGAGTGAGTCCTCTCTCCGGATTCTTCTTTCTTTTCTCTATCCCGGGTTATAATTATGTTGTTTGTGTTGCAGATGTCCCCGACATTCCTCTGGAGCCGGTGATGGAGAAGAGGATCCGGAGGATGCTATGGGCCTTCCGGGGTCAAGATGACCGGAGTTCATACCGGCTTTGTAGGCTGTATGTGTACAGCAGGTGCCGGTTGATGGAGCTCCCAGGTTTGTCTCGTGTCCCTTCAATATTTATAATCAAATGCTTCTTGTGTAACGGGCTATATGTGTTTCTGTAGCTCTTCTCCCGATGGAGTTTACGAAGCGGAAGAACCCGGGAATATACGACGGGTTTGAAGATAAGGCTGTTTGGGCCGGGATCCGGACACAAGCAACGGATGGTCAATTATACGACATTAACCTGACCACGAAAGCGGCTTTCCTGCGCCCAGAAGCAGAGCAAGGGGATACTGAGAAATTCCTCGTGGACACCTTGCACTTCAACGAGATCCCCGGGTACCTTGCTGAGGTACTTGGCACGGAGATGTACCAGGAGTTAGATGAAGAGATTGTGGGGAGCCCCGCGGAGGAGGTGGCGGAAGAGCCGGTGATTGAAGAACCGGTGACTCAATTCCCCTTAGCAGACGAAGAGGTGGAGTTTGAAGAACCGGTGATGAGCGCAGTTCCCTCATCTATGCTCCCGGGTGAAGAGGAGTTGACTGAAGATGAGGCTGACAACGGGGGTGAAGAAGTTGTCGGTTTCGAAGGGGTGATGAGTGAGAACCCTGAGGGGAGTGATGGGAGCGACGAAGTGCGCGAAGTGGAACCCGTCCCCTCCCACAAACGCACCCGGGAGGCATCCAGCTCGGCAAGGTCCGAGAGGAAGAAGAGAAGGAAGGAGAGGAAAGAGAGGAAAGAGAGGAGGGAGAGGAAGCAGCACCGGGACACCACTGAAATCATGGAGGAGTTGGCGGGCGCGGGAATGGCGGACGTGGCCATCCAGAGAATGGTAGCGGATCTGAAGAACTGCGCCGCCGACTCCTATGTACTGGAGCATGAGGACCCGGTGACTGTAGCCCGGAGGGCGCAGGAGAAACTGATGCGGGTAAGTGTCTTTTTCTTTTAACCCGTTCTTCTTTTGTTTTTGTTTCCTTGTACTAACCCGTTGTTTGATTCGTGTAGGCTGTCAGGTTGTCGTACTTGGCAACCGATCGGCTCATAACCGAAGGCATCCCCGAGCGAGAGAGAGTCCTCAGGGATGATCTTCGGGCCGCCCGGGACCAGGTAACGGCGAGTGAAGAAAACCTGGCCCGGGTCCGGGAATTCGCAAGCGCATCAGCCATTGCGTCGAGTGCAAAGTTGGCCAAGTCAGAAGAACACGTAGCAGACTTGGTGGCCAAGAACTCGAAATTGGAGAAAGTCATCGAGGGTCACCGGGAGGACCGGTGTGCTCAAGATGCCGCCATTGCTCAGCTTACTGAACAGAATCAAGCGCTGCAGCAACAAGTGACTTCTGTGGAGCAGCAGAAAGGCGAGTTGGTGCAGGCTGTTTCCCGGGCCAGGGACTCTGCTGTCTCCGAGTTTCTAGCGAGTCCCGAGTTTGAGCTGAAGCTGCGGTCGGCGAGGGCTGAGGCTCGTGCCGAAATTGTTAGCGCCGGGATTCGCCAAGGGTGGCTCGACAAAGCCGGGTATGATGGTCACCAAGGTCACGTTAGACCCGACGAGGCTGCAGGCACCTCCCGGTCGACTCCTGCCATGGCCGCAAACCCTAGGGCTCCTGCAAACCCGGCTCGGAGTCCCCCGGTTCATTCTTCAGCAGCCCGGAGAGGTACTTCCCGTGGTGGGATTGTCGGTGGTCCTCAAAACCGGCCACCGCTCCGTAGGGGACAGTTTATCATACGGCCCCGGGGAGGACGTGGCGGCTCGAGCACTGGCGGTGGTAGCGGGTCTGCAGCGCCCTGAGCTGGAGCCTAAGTATTTGTCTTTGCTTTTGTAGTGTAGTCTGTTTTGTAGCGGTTTACTGCTCTTGTAACTGACTTTCGAATAAAAGTATTCAAGCTGTTGGCATAATTTTTCCTGTCAAATAACACGTTAACTTGATGCATATCTCGCAAGTGTAGAAAAAATTTACATATGGTGCCGGTCTGGCATGTTATCGTCATAAAATAACAATAGGCCCGGTAGGGCTTTACCGGTCCGTTAGGGCTTCCTGTCAAATAACACGGTAGTGTGATGCATAATATATAAGTGTTGACAAAATGTACGCATATTGCCGGTTTGGCATGTTAACATTATAAAGTGAAAATGGGGCCGCTCAGGCTTTACGGGTCCGTTAGGACTTCCATGGGCCGCTAAGGCCTTGGGTGGGAATGTCTTTCTATAACACGGTATTTTTCCCTGTAAAATAACACGTTAAACTGATGCATAATTTGCAAGTGACAATTCACATATAATGCCGGTTTGGCATATAAATAAAAGTAGTGCCGCTAGGGCTTTACGGGCCCATAAGGACTTTGAAAGGCCGCTAGGGCTTTAAGGGTCCGTTAGGACTTCCAACCCGATGCTTAACCTGCAAGTGTTGACAAAATTTGCATAGTGCTGGTTTGACATGTGAATAAAAAATAGGGCCGCTAAGGCTTTACGGGTCCATAAGGACTTTCAAGGGCTTCCTGCCAAATAACACGGTAATCTGATGCAAAATATGCAAATGTGATAATTTACACATATAATGCCGGTTTAGCATGTAAGTAAAATAGTGCCGGTAGGGCTGTATGGGTCCGTTAAGACTTTCAAAGACTGAAACAAGGCCGTGAAAGGCTTGCAATATTTCAAGTTATGGAGATTACCAGAGATTGTCAGAGATTTATCGGAGCTTGCCGAGTTTTGACCATGAAATAAGGCCGTGAAAGGCTTGCAATATTTCATGTCAAATGGAGATTATCGGAGATTATCGGAGATTTATCGGAGCTTGACAAGTTTTGACCATGAAATAAGGCCGTGAAAGGCTTGCAATATTTCATGTCAAACGGAGATTATCGGAGATTTATCGGAGCTTGCCGAGTTTTGACCATGAAATAAGGCCGTGAAAGGCTTGCAATATTTCATGTCAAATGGAGATTATCGGAGATTTATCGGAGCTTGACAAGTTTTGACCATGAAATAAGGCCGTGAAAGGCTTGCAATATTTCATGTCAAATGGAGATTATCGGAGATTTATCGGAGCTTGACAAGTTTTGACCATGAAATAAGGCCGTGAAAGGCTTGCAATATTTCATGTCAAATGGAGATCGCCTGCATTCACTCAACAAACTGATTTGATAGACATAACCCGGCCGGGTTTTATGTAGGCCTGAAAGGCTTTATATATATAACATCAAAATATAATAAACTTGGACAGTTGTAGATAACTTTTGTACCTACTTGGGATGTACGCACTGTCGAAATTTCGCGGGTTTCCATAACCCGGAGGATTCCATCATTGTTCTTCAAAATATTAAGCGAGAGGGCCTTGAGTTCGCCTCTCAACGAGAGCACCAATTGTTTCCGGGTGACTCGTGGCCCCTTTAGCGGGTTGCACGGCTCCAGAAATAGCGGACTTCCCTGTACTCCGAGTTTTCCTGTGTAAAGAACAAACACGTCAAAGAGGCGTCCCCGGGTTTACCGAGGGAAGCCACTCCGATGCTTAAGTTAGATACTGTCAATTAAGCATAAAACTCGGGAATAGTCAAGAAGTTTCATCCTTTTCTTTATGGGGAGGCATGTGCCGGTATTTATAGTAGCATTGAAGGCAGCATTCCTGTCCCTTTCCAATGTGGGAGTAGTTTCCCTTGCTTTACTTAGCTTTATGGCGAATTGGGCCCAGACAAAGGGCCCAGAGTGGCTTCACATTTAATTGTAACCCGGTAAAGGTGAAATATTAGGTTCCACCTATAAACACACACTATTTGATATGTCAAAATATACACCAATGAAGGTCTTATGCGTCTAGAGATTCAAGCGGTTGTGGCATTTTTGGGTAATAATAGTGTTTTAGATGCTTTTTATTGCTTTTGCAATGACTTTTTGTTGCACCTTTAGACTAGTCAATAATACGATTGCATTTGACAATTGTTGGTAGTTGTTTTTCATTTTATAGGTGGTAGCTACTTGTATGGTCTTCAGGCTATTCATACTAGACCGTTCGTTATGAACTTTGATCAATGAAATTTTCCTACCCTAAAAAAATATTATAGTACTCTAAACTATAAGGTGTTTCTGTTAAAATTGTCGAGCATATACCCTAAAATTTTATACCAAAATCTGATACAAAATGATGCGGCATATTTGTTTTTTCTCAGTAAATGAGAGGTCATGAGTTCAATTCATAGTATTGTAGCACACTTGTGCATTTGATAAAAAAAATATGGCATATGCCACAATGTCACTAATTTGCTGAATTCACATTGAAATGATACTATAGTTGTAATTCCATAGTTTGGACTTTGAAAAGGAACCAAAGCCATTGAGATTAAAAAACAAGAAAAATGCTAACTATCCACTAGTGGATTATGGCTCTTAGTCGACGAAATAATATCATATGCTAAGAGTCATTTTTCGTCTTCTAAGATCTTAGCCGACGAAAAAATTTATTTCGTCGACTAAGAGACAACCTAGTCGACGGAAGGTTCATTAATATTCTTCAGTCGACAAAGATCCTTACAAACAGAATAGTTTAGTGTGCTAAAATTCTAGCCGACAGAATTATTTTAAAATAAAAACAAATTAATAATCGTTTTAGTTGACGGAATTCAAAATATTTCATCTCCTAAATTTATCTTAGCCGACAGAATATTCCGTCGCTAAACCTAAAAAAATTAAAAAGAAAACAACCATCGATCTCCGGCAATCCACTACTGACCATTGATCTCAGGCAATCCACTACTGACCATCGATCTCAGGCAATCCACCGCCGACCATCCCAAATCCACCACCACCACCCCACCCTACCACACCATCACCACCACTACCACACACTATCACCACACACCATCCCCACGGTTTGAAGAAGAGAGAGTTTGGAGAAGAGAGAGGGAGAAGAGAAGAGAACAGAAGAGAGGAGAGGAGAGAGAATTTTAAGGAAGATTTTTTTTGATTTTTGGTGAGAGAGAGGGGTCGAGGAAAGTTTTCAAAAATTTTCGGCGAAAGTTTCAAAATATTTGGCGGTAATATTTTTTTTTAATTCCGTCAGCTAAGTAAATTTTTTCGTTGGCTAAGATATAACCTAAGAGACAGAATTACTTTCCGTCGCCTAATTTGTTATTAATAATCAATTATATTTATATGCAAAAATTTCGTCGACTAAGTAAAAATATTCGTCGACTAAGATTTACTTTGTCAGGACCTACCCTAGGTTAACCCCTTTAATCCAAAGTAAATCTTACGGGATCCACCTTAAGAGAAAGTTACTTCAAAAATTTCGGCATAACCTCCCCATAAAATGGACAACCCTTACCTACAACAACCTAAAGGAAAACAAACACTTCTAGTAAAACAACATCCACCCTCTACTCTTGGAGCCATCTTGCTCTCCGATAAACAACATCCGCCACAAGCAACATAAATCTCAAGCACAATTTGTAAAACTAAAAACAAAAAGTCCAAGGAATTCAAGAGTGTTAAGTCTCTACTACTAAGTTGGAAACAAACACACAACCGCAATATTACAAATTCCCCCAAGAAGTTGTCAGAGCTCTAAAGACGCAACCTTTCCCAACCTGTTTGCCAAAATCTTGGTGAAAATTTTAAAAACAAAACTAGCCAATGCAATGGGTCGAAAATCATTGGGACACAAAGATTCCTGTAACTTCGGGATAAGAACAATCACATTATTATTAAACTTCGGCATGATAAAGCCTCCAGCAAAGAAACTCTAAATTGTTTTGACAACATCCTCTGCAATTATGGACCAGCAAGAAGAATAGAAAATCCCCCCAAAGCCATTTGGTCCTGGGAAACTAAAATCATCCATTGCTTTAATCGTTTCCCAAATCTCAGCTCGAGAAGAGATCAACGTTAAAGAAATGTTCTCACTCTCTGTTATTAAGCTCAGAATAACTCTCTCAACCAGACATGTATTTTGAATTGTAGGATCACAAGTAAAAGCTTCTTTGAAAGTATTAATATGGTCAGCAATGGAATGTTGATCAGAAATTACCTCATTAGCAATTAGCAGAGAAGTGATGGAGTTTCTTAGTCTTCTAACCTTTACCAGGTTATGCAGAAACGTAGTGTTCCAATCCCCATCCTGTAACCATCGAGCCCTTGCTTTATCTTTTAGCAACTTTGCTTGCAAACTTAGATCAAAAAGATATGTTGTCAGGACCCACCCCGAGTTAAACCCCTTTAACCTGAAGTAAATCCTGCGGGGACCACCTCAAGGAAACTTCTTACCGAAATCCACTTGAAATGGACAACCCTTCCTATATCGACTCCGCTCTTCCATGAGTATTTTAAAACAAATCCTAACTCATGGAGGCCTCCTGCTCCCTTACCTACTTGACTAGCTAAACTGGGTTAGTCAGAGCAGTCTACACGGGAGTTACCCTAAAGGATTTGCGAGCAACAACGGATTGATCGACTATGCCTCGACTTCTGTACGCGCGCGACCTCCGCTCAAGAACCCTGCACCACTGGGCATTTAAAAACGAAGGGCCCAGGGGAGAACAATGAAAAACTGTTAGAGTGAGTGGACGAAAAATCAAATATAAAAAACTCTACTTTCCTTTAATGCTCTCCCTTAGAGTTTTCTACGAAAAACCTTATGCACGCACCTCATAGACAATGAATAAATAAATCAATAAAACTCCATTGGCTCAAACATACATATAAGTGTGGGGTATTAACCTCATCCACGAGAAATCCGACCTGCTCTACCACGAGAGGGTCTATTGACCAGCTCATCGGAGAGTGTCTCATGACCTGCTCTGTTCGGGAGGGTCTATTGACCAGCTACCACCGAAGAGGGTCCCGACCTGCTACCATCCGGGAGGGTCTAATGACTAGCTACCATCGGAGAGGGTCTCGACCTGCTACTATCCAGAGATGGTACCTGCTCCATCTGGAGAGGGTCCATGCTAGCATGCAATATATATATCATTATCCTTTAAACTCCTTAAAAAAACCTTTAAAACCTCGTGGGAAAAATAAATCGAAAACCAAGTCAAATCTCCCTGACTTTACCCCAAATACATTGGATTTAAAAACCTTTCCAAGAACCCAAAACTGGTTCTCTGCCTTTACTTTAAAATCCTTTAAATCCAAGAGCCAAGTTTTCCCTTTTTAAAACCTCCCTTTCCATAAATCTCAAAACGGTGATAATCGTAAAAATCAAATCCAGGGAAAATCCATTAAAATCACGGGAAGGGTATGAACCTCTTACCCGACTCGTTTCTCTTTAAAATCGTTAAATCTCATTTTCCCAAAATCACCGTAAAACATTAAATGGAGGAAATCACATATGCAGGAGAAACTAATAAAAGTCTATGGACATGCAATTTAATTTAAAAGCAAGGTCCACTCACAGTACTCATTGCGACCTTCTTCCTGCTCGGAAAGCTCCTCGAGCGAAACCCTCGAACTAACACGTAGTCGAGCCCGTCTCACGTGCAACCAGGGACTGTACAAACAAATCATTATATTAGTCATTCCACAGTTAACTTGGTTTTTTCCTAGTTTGACCAGGAAATCTTATTTGACCATATGTTGACCAAGTTCCTTTCTTATGGCACTTTAACCTTTTTGACTTTCTTTCCCGGTTATCGACTCTTAACTCAATTTACCGGAAGTCTGACTCAGCTTCCGAATTTTCCTTTAACACTTTAACTTGACGTTAGGGTGTCACGTATTAATCAATATATTTAACCTCGAGTCGATTTACCGATTTAACATTTTCTCATAAATGGTAACCTTCCAAAAAGGGAAAGTTTTCCAAAATGGAAAGTTTCCTAACATGGCGAGTGTTCCTTAGATTGGGAAGTTTCCCAAAATGGAAACTTCCTAATTACGTCCAATTTTCCGTAAATGTCTCAATTACGAATTAACCGTACTTTTGACACAAGTAAAACGAGGATTCGATTCCTACCTCTTCGGCATTTTGTCGGTTTACTGCGTCACCGGAATCTTCGACAGATTCCGGTAACTTGCCGGAATTTCGCCATAACCTCCCCGTTTCCTTCGATTCACCAAGTTATCGACCACAAGCAAACAACAACAACATCAACAACAATCTCAAGCAACAACAACAACAACAACAGAAACCACAACTCAGTAATCTAAAGCACGAATCTTACCTTCAATCCTGTCCCACAACAAACCAGCAGCTTCCCGGCCTCCTCCTTGCCGGACAACTGATCTGCAGCCCCTCAACACCTTGTAACAGCTACACACTCGCCGACTCTTACCAACACAGCCGCCGAAACACCAACAGTGGCTGCCATCCACCCTCTTGAACCAAATCCTTCCCAAAAAGTATGAAACTATAACAAAATCTTCCTCTCAACATGTAGAACACTTTGATGTAACATAAGAAGTCCAAATCGAACCCAAAACTCAAGAATTTAACAAAAACAGTCGAACTGTCCAAGAACTCTAGAAAACCGATTTCACCTTTTAATTCGAAACACTCACCTCCAATCGAATTGGTTCAAGCTGTTTAGAGGGATGGTTATGCGAGTTGAGAGCTGCAAAACCCAAGAAAAATCTCGGCGAACAGTGGCCGCACGACGGAGTTCGAACCGGAGCTCTGATTCGACTGTCCTCGAGGCACCGCTCTCACCTTGGGTCGAAACAAGTCACATGGTGGGTATGGAGATGTCGAGGAGGAAGAGAGGAATCTGATGTCGTCGGTCTCGCAGCAAACCGTCGCCGGACGGCGGAGATATCGGTGAAAAACCGATTCGGGTCGGGTTCGGGTCGTCGGGTTTACAGGTCGCGTCTGAAGGAATCGAGGGAGCTCAGTATGGTTCTGATGTTTTTCCCGAAATGGTAAGTCCTATTTATACCTCAACACCAGAATAGTAACTTCCCATTTTTTGACCATAACTTCTTCATACGAACTCCGTTTTGAGCGTGCTACGTGTCCACGAACTCATAACGACGCCCTCTACAACTTTCAAGAAGGAAGTTTTCCCAAATTCTTGACTTAACGAAAAGTCAACTTTACGATCATTGTACGGTTAAACGGTCACTTTAAATGGTAAAAGACCAAAGTAACCAACCGTAAAATAATTCTAGGATCGGGATGTGACATATGTGGATTGGGTTTCTTTTTCGAGAGAAAGTCTGTCATCTGATGGGCCCTCCGACATAATTTCTGCTTGGATAGAATCTAGTGCCGACTTTGAAGTAATAACTCTACTATGAACATCCCCACATTTACTTTACTCCAGATCCGTAACATTCCGCGCAAAGCGCAAAGTTTAGAGCTGAGAACATATTGTGGGCAGCCAACATAGTGGAGTGATCTCCAAAATTCCGAAATAGTTTCCAACAAATTACGGTGGTGGAGCCAAAACCACTGAAAACGGAAAGGAGTTTTAAAAGAGCTCACCAGTCTAGAGCTAGTAATGAGAATCAGACAATGATCTGATGAGGCTTTTGTGAGAGCTAGACAGTCAAGAACCGACCAAGAACTCAACCAGTCCAAGTTTGCAACGGCTCTGTCCAGACGTTCCTCTGTATGCCCATTGGACCAAGTGAAAGCTCCGCCTCTGGTAGGAATGTCAATCAACTCACAAGAGGTAAGCATGTTCTGAAAGCCATGACACGAAGTGACATTTGGAGCATTACCTCGACGCTTCTCATGGGCACCCAGGACACAATTAAAATCCCCAAACATAATCCAGGGACCATTTACAAGAGAAGAATTAAGTTGAACTAGCTCTTGCCATAACTGACGTCTACCTGTAATGGTCGTTTTGCATAAACCGCAGTAAGAGAGCATCGTAGACCATCAAGAGAACAAGAGACAGTAATGTGTTTATCTGAGATAGAAATGACCTGCGGATATAGATCTGAGGCACAGAAGAACCAAAGATTAGGGGGTAGCACTCCCCTATCATTAGTAGTAACAAAACACAGACCCAGTGACCTCCAAAAAGAAAAGGAAATAGAACTAAATAAAGTGAAAGGTTCGGAGATACAAACAACCCAAGGACGGTGAGCTCGGACTAAAGCTGACAAAGTATTTTGAGTATCAATGTTAGCTATACCCTGAGAATTCCAATAATGAATCTTCATTTAGGAGGTTTATGCTTGGACCCTTTTTTAAGGATCCCCTGCTTGCTTTGGGTCTGCCCGTGGGATTTTGACTTCACCTTTTCCGTTTTCTTTAGATCCTTTTTGGAGTGTTTGGAGATAACTGGAGCGAACTCGCCTTCCTCTTTCTCACCATGAATGTCATTCGCACTTACAGCTTGTAAGCTTTGTTCAAGAGTCAAAAAATTAGAAAACTTTTGATCACGAGTGAAGCCTGGAGGAACAGATGTTGTTGAGGAACTGCTTGTGTCTCCTGTAAAAAATTGGAGAGCTAAACTGGCATTATCCTGTTGTATTTTATTTTCTGGCTCCATTTTGTGCATAGCATATACGACATGCGACTCCACAAGCACCTCAGCTACTATAGTAGCTGGCTGGATCAAAGCAGAGTTAGAAGGAATGTCTGGAATTGGAGCATCATGCGCCCCTGTATATTTTTCCATTACATAAGTTGAAGCAAGTCTAGAGCCTGGATGTCTGGAGTGACGCTGGGAGCGACGCCTCTGTCTAGACCGTCCCCTAGCAGCCAAAGAACTTTGGAGTTAGTTTTTAAAACAGCTGGGGACAAGGGGTGTTGAGTTTTGAGCTTCCCCTTTTTTACACCTATTAGCTGCATGACCAACAATTCCACAAGTATTACAAACAACTGGAAGGGCTTCATATTCTACAGTAGCCGAGACAACAACACCATTACGCCGAGCTATCCGAATCTAATCACATAAAGGCTTGGAAAGATCTACATCAATCAATACTCGAGCATATAAACCTATTGACTTCGATTCAGTTTTGTCGTCCAATTTTATCGGAGTGCCAACACCTCTTGCAATCTCAAATAGAGTTTGGCTATCCCAACAAGCAAAGCTAAGGTCCCAGAAATGTACCCATAGTTGAGCAAATGTATTCTTATATGTTTTGGGAGAGAAATCTGGAGTCCACTTGATGAGCCTCAAAATCCCTGGTTTCAGAGAAATTGAGTCTAGAGACCAGACGCGCTGCATATCCTCTAGAGATTGGAACTGGAGCATGAAGAAACCTCTACCCATCGCTGCAACAGACCAATTTTCGATGTTCGACCAGATCGAGCGCAATCTCTGGGCTAGCTCATGCGCCTTCGGCATGATACCATTAGGTGGAGAGAAAAGTTTCCCAACCAACATAGTTTTGCGGTGATAAAAACTGCGCTGGAAGGGCTCATCGGAGATGTGCATTGTGACCACCCCATCCTCCACAACCGGCACCGGCAACTCTGCAATATCGAAACCCAGAGGAGGTTTGGATGAAATCACATACGCAAAGGACCGTTTTAGGCCCATATTAGGGCCGGTCGGGGCAGCAGTCGTCGGCAGTTGATTGGGGATGTCGAAGTCAGCTTGAGGAAGCTTTGACATGGTAAGGGATGACAGGTATGGCGGCTAGTCTGGTAAGAATTGGGGAGAGGATTAAGATGAAGGGGGAGGCTTGGGGACAGGCCGAGATCGGCATCGTCCACTGACGAACGAGCCACCGCCTAGAGGCGCAGGTTGAGAAGGGTGATCGCCTTAGGAGGGACATTTTAGCCCGCGCGTGAGGCGCGTTTTAGCTTAGTGATTATCCCGGTAATATTTGAACTTATCAGTCTTTCGATTGAATGCTAGTATCTTTATACTCCATATATAAACGACCCAATATGATAAATTTGGGTTAGAGTGAACAAAGAATGTGTTCATCCAAAACAAAAGGATAAAAAAATTAAAATTTGTACATACTAACAACTTATTGTTTATTATTGTAATTTTACATTATGATATTTTAGTATTTCAATAAATCAACAATGTGTGGGGTGAATAAAGTAGTTTGTGGCGTGACAATTGACACACCCTATTTTTATTACATATTTTATATAAAAAAGTGTGAATTTATTTGTTGTCATTCCGGGCCGGGCTTTTTACGGGCTTTCATTTATTTGCTGTTATTTCGGGTCAAGCCCAACTATACCCGGGCCGGTCCCGAGCCCCAATTTTGAGAAACAATTTTGACCCGAAAGCTTGACGTACATATGTGTCACTCAATAATTGGATATTTAGCAGCACTATACTACTAATATAGGCTCAACCACACACCATTATTGAAACTTTAGTCAAGTCAAACATCACCTAAACTCTGCTAAATTGCAGACTCCCTCGGCCTCCACTGTCTCTTCACCATATAGACAGTTCTTCACCATCTTCTTTCTATTCCTTAGAGACAGACAGAGAGAAGAGTCCGAGTCACAGTCATGCCTCTCGACGACGCATGCCGCATGTGCTTCTCGAGTCTCGAGATGAAATTCATCGCATGCCGACCTGAAGACAAACTCTGTCACTCAGATCACTGACATCGGAGCTCCCTTTCATTAACTGCGACCCATAGGGCTTCAACGATGACAGATTCCAGTCCCCGAGGGTCATCGGTCTCCAACGACGGAAGATCAAAGCAAAATTCGATCGAGCTCATCTCCACTCTCTTCCCTCTATTTTCATTTGGATACGCGAGCCAAGTGCTTATCCATTTAACCTGAATCGATGAGACGAATCCTCATCTCTGAGACTCCTGGAGCATCGATCCCGACCTAGACGAATTCACAAACTTCAATCCTAGCCGAATTTGATAAGTAATAGTGGTAAGATTAATTGGATTGCCTTTACCAGAGTGACTTTGTACTTTGTGAATTTGTACTCTCCAAGCAGTATTAAATATTTACACTTAGCATTTGCAGGCCCGAAACACGAAAAAACCGGCCTGATTTTTATCGATCCGGGCTTTTACCGGACTTGATGTTTTTGTTCAAAGACCAATCTGGTATAACAGTCACCGGTTCAAGCATTGTAAATATTTGTTCGAGCTCGATCCATACCCAGCCCTACTAAAAATTAATAAAATATTATCCAAATTTGATATCTGTTAGACTGATTTTTGTCAATTTTGGCATTGCCACACCATATGCAAAAATTTTAATTTAGCAAAAAAATTTGGCATTACAGACAAGAGCATCTCCAGCCGAGAAGGCAAATCCATAGTGCAGTGCATAACGGTAAGAATTGGCTGGAAATTTCTCTCCAATGGATCTGTCAAATCCTATTTTATTTGGCATTGCTCTTCTCACTGTTAAATTTAACATTGCTCATCAAACTGTCAAATCTTTTTTTATTACTTTAATACGATGAATCCTCCCTCTCTCACTCTCACTTCCTTCTTACAGGTTCACTCTCATGGCAGATATTTAAAAAAAAATATTTGAGATGAGAAGAAGCAGATCATCTGGGCAGAAGAACGAATCAAATACGAAGAAGATCTGGGGTAGAGAAATAAGTCGATGACGAAGAAGATTTGGGCGGAAGAACAAATCGAAGAAGAAAAGAATGTGGGTGGAGGGCCAAACTGAAAGAAGAAGATATGGGAAGATGAAGAAATCGCAGAAGAAAAGTACATGGAACCAAAGATCAGAAAACAAGGAACTAATTCTTGAGGCTGTTTAAGAGAAAGAAAGCAATTTATATGCCATGCAACCAGAATAAATTTGTTTGGTAATGGAATAATGGAGAACTAGAGGTAGATTTCTTATGGGAAAGAAGATAACATATCAGATTGGTTCTTTTTTGGTCGATATATCAGATTAGTTTCAACCAAAATATTTTTTATATGAAAATTGTTAATGAAAATAGGAAGTATCTTCAATACACGGTCGTGTATTTACACAATACATGTGAACGTTTGAGATTAAATGATATAATATTGAAACATGGGTGGTCAGACATATGAATTATTATGAATAGCTAAGATTCTGTCGTGTATATACACGTCATCCATATAAGAATTTCTTAAAAAAAATATAATAATAGTAGAATTTAACACTTTTCGAATAACATGCTAAATTCAATTTTGCCAAAAAAATTTGACTTTTCGAATAGAGTTGCTCTAAGATAGTCTTTCTCTTCAAGTAATACATGTTATGATTTAGCAAATTGGTGATAAATGCATTTTATGCAACGTTCTGAATGCATTTCTGACCTAATTTGGCAATGTAATTCCTATAGCAATATTTATTGTAACTTAGTTTGTGTTTTTAGGACTCAAATAATGCCGTAAGAGCACAAGAGAAGCAAAAGAGAAGAAATCTTAAAAGAAAAGGAATTCATAGTGTAAGGAAATAAATCAGAAAATCTGTCAGAAATCATTAGTCAACTTCTACAGAGGATTGTGATTATCTCACAACGATCCAGGAGATGAACCTTATATCAACGGAAAGTTACAAGAGTCTACTTTCCAAAACAGTTCGCAGATCGTCAATAGCTACTTTGGAGAAGAAGTTACGACCATTTAAGTGACTGAAGGTCAGTATACCCAAATTTCTGATTTGGACTGAAACTTCAATTTTAAAGCTCAGACCACAAAGGCAAGTCTATGAACAAAAATTAGGGTTTTCTAACTATAATAGCACCTGCTTATATATAAAAGAGGATATGACAAAATTCTAGACATCTTTTTTGGGACGTTCAACATCTATCCATTGTCGATATCATTTTCTCATTTCCATTCTGATGTTTTATTTTATTTTTCATATGTTTTTATAGTAAACTTTGATAGTTAGGGGCTGCCTAAACCCTAGACATATGTAAACCAAGATTTTGACATTGATTTTATTATTTTTGGATATTGAATGTTTGTTGATTCTTTAGTTTCTCATTGATAAATTGTAGTTTTGTTTATTATGGTTGCAAACGTTGTAAGCATGCAAGGGTTTTATTGCTATGATTTTGTGTTTTGATTATCATGTCAAACATATTATCTAGAGTAGCACATGAGTGACTTGAGCCCTATTTGTATGGATTGACATCTATGTAGACTAGGCCAACATCAGTACCGAAATTTACAAGCTTTATTCATAATCTTTTTGATCATAATGACTTCTATGTAAGAGCTGTGCAAGAACATCACTCTAGGTTCCATGTTAGAAGCTAAGTTAAGTTGAAAACATCATTCTCTTGACATACTAAGTGAGAAAGGTTGATAGGTTAAGTTCAACACATCATTGATTTAGGTTGGATAAAGACATTTAATTGAATAAGAGCATATAGGTTGACAAATATTTGTTAAAATATGTTCTAGTGATGTATGGCTGTTCCTAGCTATTGTTTTTCTTATCTATTTTAAACCCTTGAAACATTCTTTTATTTTCGTAGGTTTTCTGTTTTCTATTTTGTCAAATTTATTTAGCATTGGAATTCAATCCCAAAAATCATGAAACTTTTTCAATAGTTAATTTAGTGTGTCTAGTCCGTGTCTGTAAATTTTCATCATGTTTGGAGTAGTTTAGAGTCATCTGCCGATCAGTTTTTTCTGACTGGACATATTTGGTTTTTAAGTTTAGATTAAGTCATAGATTAATGATTTAGATACAATCCTCTACGGGAAACCCCTACTTTCTTATATTATCATTAACAACTTAATTGTGATTGTAAGATTTATTTCTAAGTCTATAATATAGACTTAGAAGTTGACATGATACCTAGAATTGATGTCACAAATCATAGACCTCATTGATGCTCTTATTCATTTTCCTATAGTAAATTGGAATAAAGTGATTTGGAACAAGGCGGCGTAGCCGCGTAAAAGCTTGGTACAGTAGCTCGAAAAGTTTTCTTTATCTTATCATTTTAGACCTGTATTTGTCGCTTGTTAAAGAGAAAGGACGATCGAAAAGGAAAGAGATGATAATGCGTGGAGATTAAACGCTATGTCTGTCTGTTGAGTGTGCTGCATGAACAGACATGAACTATATATATATATGTCTATATATATAGTTCATGTCTGTTCATGCAACACACTCAACATATATATATATATATATATATATATATAGTCCACTTTTAAACATTTTCACTCATATAAATTTACTTAAATATTTTTATCCACATAAATCCATCCAAATCTAAATGAGGCTTTATATTAGGTATTAAAGTTCAACAAAATTACAAACTTCCATCCAACTAAAAAAATTAAATTCTTACTCTTATATTTACATAAATGCCACTAATGTAAAAAGTCAACACCCATAAAAAGTCTCTGATCGATCACCGACAACGTCTCTGGTCGACCACTGGTGAGGTCTTCGATCGACTCCAACTAGTCTCAGGTTGACTCCAAGGTCTCTGACTAAATTCCAGTGAAGTCATTGGCATGGTTGTGTAAAAAACCTATTATCTTCGTAAAGACAAGCTACTACCATAGTGAAGAAAAACTACTGCCGCCAGAAAGTAAAGCTACTACCGTTGACAACTAAAACTACTACCGTCTTGAAGAAAAACTATTACGGCCGACAACAAAATATATTATCGCTAGCAACAAAAGCTATTACTGTCAGAGTCAAACGTTACTTCCAATAGCAAAAGCTACTACTATCAGAGTCAAAAGTTACTACCAATAGCAACAAAAACTACAATCACCAACAACAAAAACTATTATTACAAGGATCAAAAGCTACCACCAATGACCAAAAACTACTATTGCTGGCACCAAAAGCTACTACAACAAGAACCAAAATCTAATATTGTCGGTACCAAAAGCTACTACTGCTGATATCAAAAGCTACTACTACACGAACCAAAAGCTACTACTGCCGGCATTGAAAGCTGATACTGTTGGCACCAAAAGCTGCTACTATCGACACCAAAAGCTTCTATTACAAGAACCAAAATCTACTACTATAGGCATAAAAATCTACTATTGCCGGCACTAAAAGTTACTACTGCTGACATCAAAAGTAACTATTGTTGGTACCAAAAGCCACTCTACTACTAGAACCTAATGTTATTACTATAAGAACAAAAATCTAATATTGCCGGCACCAAACTACTACCGCTGGCATGAAAAGCTACTAACAGCGCCATCAAAAGCTACTACTATAAAAACCGAAAGCTACTATAGCCACAAAAACTATAGTTACCTTCTGACGAAGTTTTAACCCCAAACACAAAAATTTGAAAAATCAGCTTGCTATTGCAACACTAGTACTTTCCATCATGACCAAAACATCTAAAACATGAACACAACCATAAGTTACAGATACATGAACAAAAACAACTAGAGAAATCTGCATGATTTCCAAATAACTCACCACAAGTTTACATATACATTAATTAACAACAAAAAAGAATTAGAGAAAGGAAATCAAACAAAAAAGTGAGAATTAGAGATCGGATCTAGCAGCCAATGGTGCCAGATAAGACGTATCTCCCATTTTCGTTCGCCGTCGATGATGACTTGTGGAATTCCTCGTCTTCGATCGAACATACCTGAATCAAGTCGAGAAATCCTCATAAGATCTTGGTGAGTTCCGTCTCGATCTTTGATCTCAAAGATGACGAAGGACGTCACCGTCTTAATAGATTTGTATCTATTCGCCTTGTTCAGTCTGCATCTCATCGGCGAATCATTTTTTTCTCAAACTCTTCAGAGACGGAGATGCAAAATCGAGGTCGATCTGGAAGTCATCGTCTAGGCTGTGTCATTGTTAAGGTTGGCATTCCTACCCAATGGGTAATAGCTGTAGGTAAATACCCACCCAAACTGATTCGTAGGTAAATACCTAATGGGTAACACCCATTATGTAATTTGCTGGGTATGGGTATATACCTACCCATTTATAACGGGTAAAATCCTTACCCACCTAAATACGCACGTTGAATTTTATATACCTAGAAAAGTTAATCTCTTGGAGAACTGAAATGAGCAATCAGACGGCTCTCACTTCTCTCCAACTCTACCGCGCATAAAGCGTCGCCGAAGCTCGAACCCCGTCGTCGATTGTTATTCCCAACTCCGGAACTCCGTCGTCGATTCCTTCTCTAAATCGGCGTCGTGGTTCTGGCTCTTGATCTATATCGGTGTCGTGGCTCTAGAACAATCGACAAGTCGGCATCGATTTCACCGAGCGAGATTGCGGCTTCTGCTATAACTTCAATATTGAATCTTTTGTTTGTCGGCAAAGAGATATAAGATTACAAGGTATTGAGGTATATATATTTCATTGGGAGTTGGTGATAGTCACATATTTATGCGTATTTATCGTGTTTAATTGAACTATTAAACTTGGATTATTGCTATTAATTGAGTGATTTAATTAATGTTTATTGTTTTATTAGGTTTTGTGGAGAAATAAAGAAAAGAAAGAAATAAAAAGGATTCCTAGTGCCATAAAGAATGGGAGACCAAGAGGAGTATAAAAGGACTCTAGGGTTTTCTAAAAGAGGGAGAGTTAGACAAAAAGACAAGAGTTCGACAGAAAACAAAAAGGGAGGAAAAGAAAACGCAGCTGTGCACCAGACGCGCACCTGCAGTGCACCTCGCGCGCACCCGGCAGAGCAGCGCTTGTGCACCTCCCAGGGCACCCAGCGTGCACCCAGCAGGGCACCAGACGTGCACCAGCAGTGCACTGCAGGCGCTCGGCAGGCAGCAGGGCTGTGCACCGGTTCTTCTTCTCCTTTATTTCATCTTCCATGTATTCTCTGATGTTCTTATTCAAGATTATGTGTAGCTAAACTCCTTAATAGTTAGGGGCTGATCAAAGCTCTAGGTATGTCTTTGATTTCAAAACCCAATTGATTCATATAATTTTTAGATGAGAATTTCTTCACTGATTGCTCATTGATAATTCTGTTGCATGTTTCATTGGGTCGACACTTTGATGCATGTTTTAGGGTTTATTATTTTGAATGTGTATATGACCGACATATCGTTGCACATTCTATAAGAAATAACATGTTCCTTGCAGGTACTTGTGTGAAGTGATTCCTTGGTAATCTAAGGCTACCGACATTGACCTTAGATTCTTTGTTATTACTCAAACGTTCTTAGAACTTCATGATTTCAGTTATTTTGGTCTAGATACCGATATTTCATAGATCAATTAATTGGGAATATAGTTAAGTCGATAACGACATTTCACTTAACATGGCAAGTAAGAGAACGTAATACGGTTAATGACCTAACGACATTGGCTTGACTGTGAGTGCATTCATTTATATTCTTTGACATTGTTTTGGGGTGATTGAAGCATATCTAGTGGTGGAGAGAAGTTCCTAGCTATTGTTCCTCTCATATTTGCATCCATATTTATCTTCTTTAGTATTTTGTTTTCAGCAGTACTTCTGTTTTGTTTATTTTTGTTCACTGATCAAACCAACTCCGATTACCCTAAAAATTTGTGTGGTAGTCCGCCACTGTGTCTAGTTAGTGTTTATTTAATTTCGTAATTTTTGGTTGAGTCTAGATTAGCTAATTAATTAGGTTTCTGCTCGTTAGTCGAGTCTGCCAGATTTACAGTTTATGCATTGGTTTGTATTTCTTGTGTCTTTAAGTCTTAGTTTCACCAATCCTCTGCGGGTAATGACCCCTATTTGTCATTTACTATATTGACATAATTGATTTGATAATAGGGTATCTTTGTTAGGTGCGTTTGCCACCTACCAAATTTTGGCGCCGTTGCCGGGGATTGTTTAATTCTAAGTCTTAATATTGTCTTCTGTTTTTAGTTTAGTTTTCTTTTTATTTTTCTTTCTGAGTCTTACATTCTTTACTGTGTGCAGGAGCTTCTTGTATACATTTTTGAGGCAATGAAACATACAGGTAATGTTTGTGATTATTGATGCATTTGATGGTTTCATGCAGGAATACATCCAATACTCTCTTGAGGATGATGCTTTGAAAATGGCTATATATGTTGGCGGTGAAGATGTTCCAGCAACTCCAGTTCGACAAATCAAGAGAACCTCTCAACAGGTTGAAATTGACAGGATAAGAGAGGAGCTGGACGAGCTTGAGGAACTACTCGAGTTCAAACCTTCAAGTGTGGGGTTTGAGGATGATGATTGTCTCAAGATTGATTCCTTTCAGGATCTGGCCATGGAAGATGTATTTTATGAAATGATTGCTGAACTTGAATACCGACCATTTGTACCAACAGGTAAGGGCACTAAATCGATTCCTTTACCAGTTTCTGATGATGTCCTTTGCCCTTCCATTAAGGTAGCCCCTGAACTTGAACTTAAACCATTGCCTGAGCATTTGAAGTATACATTCTTGGAAGCTGGTGACACTTTGCCAGTTATTATTTCCTCAAAGCTAACCAAATTGCAGGAACATAAATTGTTAACTGTTCTCAGGGAACACAAAGCAGCAATTGGATGGACCATAGCAGATATTAAGGGCATCTGCCCTACACTTTGCACTCATAGGATACATCTTGATGAGGGAGCTAAGCCCACTAGGGAAGCTCAACGCCGCCATAACCCTCCGATGATGGATGTTGTGAAGAAGAAGGTTATCAAGCTTCGGGACGCAGGTATCATATATGCTATCTCTGACAGTAAATGGGTGAGTCATGTGCAGGTTGTTCCAAAGCGTTCTGGCATCACAGTTGTGAAGAATGATGAGAATGTGATGGTGCCATAAAGGACCCAAACCGGATGGAGAGTTTGCATTGATTATCGTAGACTAAATGCAACCACACGTAAGGATCATTTTCCTTTACCTTTTATTGATCAGATGTTGGAGCGTCTTGCAGGTCATGCTTTCTATTGCTTTTTGGATGGTTATTCGGGTTATAACCAAATTGCCATCCATCGAGATGATCAAGAGAAGACTACCTTCACTTGTCCTTTTGGCACTTTTGCCTATAGACGGATGCCCTTTGGGCTATGCAACGCCCCAACGACATTTCAGAGATGCATGATGAGCATATTTTCAGACATGGTTGAGAAGATCAGTGAGGTATTTATGGATGATTTTTTTGTTTTTGGTGATTCTTTTGACATGTGTCTTCATCATTTATCTATGGTTTTGAAACGTTGTATTGAGACTAACCTTGTTTTGAATTGGGAAAAATGTCATTTTATGGTAGAACAAGGTATAGTTTTGGGACATGTGATATCTGACAGGGGGATTGAGGTTGATAAAGCTAAGGTTGATATTGTATGTACTTTACCTCCTCCTTCCACTGTGAAGGAGGTAAGATCTTTTCTTGGACATGCAGGATTTTATCGCAGGTTTATTAAGGACTTTTCTAAGATAGCCCGACCATTATGTGCACTGCTCCAGAAAGATGTAGCTTTCAACTTCACGGATGAGTGCTTGAAGGCATTCAACAAGCTCAAGGACCTTCTGACAATTGCACCCATCATACAGGCACCTGATTGGAACTTACCTTTTGAATTAATGTGTGATGCTTCTGATTATGTGGTTGGTGCTGTTTTAGGTCAACGTCCAGCTAAGTTGCCGCATGTCATCTATTATGCTTCCAGGACTTTAAATGATGCACAGTTAAATTACTCAACTACAGAAAAGGAACTCTTAGCTGTGGTCTTTGCTTTAGAAAAGTTTAGGTCCTACTTGTTAGGGACTAAAGTTATTGTTTTCTCTGACCATGCTGCTTTGAGATACTTGATGACTAAACAGGATGCAAAACCCAGGTTGATGATGGATGTTGCTACTTCAGGAATTTGATATTGAGATCAAAGACAAGAAAGGCACTGAGAATGTGGTGGCAGATCACCTGAGCCGGATCACGCATGGTTCTAACGCAGAGGATGACTCCTTGCCTCTACGTGATAGCTTCCCGGATGAGCAACTTTTTGCTCTCAATATTTCTGAGCCTTGGTATGCAGATATAGTTAACTACCTTGTGTCAGGAAGAGTACCAAGTGACTACAGTAGAGCTCAGAAGGACAAGTTGGTGAAGTCATCTAAGCATTATGTGTGGGATGAGCCTTATCTATGGAAACATTGTCCAGATTTGTTGATAAGAAGGTGCGTTCCCAAAACTGAATTTCAATCTATACTCACTTTTTGTCACTCATATGTAGAGGGAGGTCACTTTGCTGGAAAGAAGATTGCAATGAAGGTTCTTGAAAGTGGCTTCTTCTGGCCAACTTTGTTCAAAGATGCGCATGAGTTCCATAAATCATGTGTCAGATGTCAGCTCACAGGTAACTTAGGTCCTAGAGATCAGATGCCCCAGCACCCAATATTTGTTGTTGAGATTTTTGATGTGTGGGGTATTGACTTTATGGGTCCTTTTCCTAGCTCTCAGCAAAATATTTACATTCTACTTGCAGTTGATTATGTTTCAAAGTGAGTGGAGGCAGTGGCCACTCGTACTAACGATGCTGTTGTTGTTCTGAAATTTTTGAAATCACTGTTTGTTAGATTTGGCACTCCCAGGTACATCATCAGTGATGGAGGTTCTCACTTTTGTAACAAGTCTTTTGCAGCTTTGCTCAAGAAATTTAATGTTCATCATAAGGTGACAACACCTTATCATCCTCAGACGAGCGGGCAGGTAGAAGTATCCAACAGGGAGATGTAGAAAAGCTGTCAAATTAGGATTACTAATATTAGTAGGAAACCTTGTAATTATGGGTATTCTTTCCTTGTATGTTTAGAATAGCTCTCTAACTCTTGTATCACTATAAATACCCCTTGAGGGATGAATGAAATAACACAACATATTGAAACACAAATCCTTTGAACTTGCTACAACCTTTGGATCCTGAATTCCTACAACCCTCCTCCTGAGTAATAAGGAGGAGGGTTGTATCAGAGCAGGTTCAATCCTGCATCTGAAAACCACAAATCCGATGCATTGTTACTGAATCAAATACCATACCAAATCCAGCACCAGGGGGATATCCACCATCCCCGTACGGTGTCCCTCCGGCAGCTTCATACCCTCCTGCACCATACCCTCCATCTTCAGTATATCCACCACCTACACAGAAACATTATCCCAGACCTTGTTTTGAACTTGGTGATACAGAAACATTATCTCAGACCTTGTTTTAAACTGGAGATAAAACAAATTTTGGAGAAGACTGTTGGACCAACCCGGAAAGATTGGAGTCAACGCTTAGACGAGGCGTTGTGAGCATACAGGACAGCATACAAGACACCGATTAGGATGTCTCCTTATCGAATGGTCTATGGAAAAGGCTGTCATCTTCCGGTGGAGCTTGAACACAAAGCATATTGGGCTATTAAGCAGTTTAACTTTGATATTGATGATGCAGGTGTTCTAGGAAGTTACAACTGAATGAACTAGATGAGATTCGAAACAATGCCTATGAGTTCAGTCGAATCTACAAGGAGAAAACCAAGATGTTTCATGATAAGATGATTAAGAGCAAATCTTTTGTTGTTGGACAAAAAGTTTTGCTTTTCAATTCGCGTTTACGATTATTCCCAGGTAAACTTTGTTCTAGGTGGAGTGGTCCTTTTGTTATACTTAATGTGTTTGCTCATGGTGCAGTAGAGGTGAAAAATTCGGAGAATGGGAACACGTTCAAAGTGAACGGACATAGGCTCAAACCGTTTTATGAGCCTGCAGAGGTACGAGATGTGGAAGAAGTACATTTTCGCGATCCAGTGCCGCTGGAGCAATGATGATGAGTACCGTCTGGCTGACGACGTTAAACTTAGCGCTACTTGGGAGGCAACCCATGTTGATGGAGAAGCTTGGATTCCAAATTTGCATTCTTAATTTTTTCTCTTTTGTTAATTTTCTCCATGTTTTGTGTGTTTTGCGATGTCATATGTATTCTGCTTCATACTTGTTTGATGTATTGCATGCTTTAGTTTTGTCTTACATTGAGGACAATGCAAATTTCAAGTGTGGGGTGGGTTTATATGACATCTTTAGCGTCTATGTTTAGATTTGTGATTTTTGAGTTAAAAAAAACTGTTGTTAGTCTTGTTTGAGTCTTAGAGCCCTTAACTAGTCTATGATGCGCTTATATCTTCTGAAATTGTGACTAAGAGATGATTATGTGACTTGAGTTTCTTTGGTTAATTTTGATATATGATGCATATGCGAATGTGTAGTGGATATAGAAAGAAGTTAACATGGTACAGATTATGAGCATGCTTGGACATTGTTGAGATTCATTTAATCTGTGAGATTTTGAGCCTTTATGTGAAATACATACTTTCATTGTTGAGTGTCAATTGCTTGCCACAGATTAAGTTAATGGACTCTAGATATAACTAGAACTTGTTCTTGTACTTTTCAAAGCTTTTAGTCAATACATGTTCTGATTGAGGAAGGGATAAAGGCATTTAGGATTTATCATCATTGCCATATATAATCGGTGTCCCATATTTTTGCACACAAGTTGTGCACCCATTAGTTAACCACTTTGAGCTTACATTATAGCCTTTTTGTCATCACCCGCATAACCTTAACCTTGAACCTTAGAATAGTTATATCTCTACCTTTGTTCTTGAACTTAGTAGAGCTATACATGAGACATATATACATGAAGACCAAGGTGAAAGTGTGTGAAGCTGATACCAAGAAATAAGTGTGAGGTATCAAGCTAATGTGTTGTGATAAAAAATAAAAATGAAATGAAAGAAAAGAAAAAAAAATCAGTTATTTGTGATGTCTAGCTTGATACCCATGATTGACTGTTGACGAAAAGAATGACGTGAAGACCCAACAAGATGAAATCTGGTCACAATGGTGACACATTTGAATTCAACGATGAGAAAGCTCCATGGTTGTAAACCTGAGAAAGTCTCTTATTTGGTGCTCTACTAGGTTCTAGAATTTGTGTTTGAATTCCATATCCTTTTTATTCTCTAAACCTATGAGCCTAGCCCCACTACAACCTATGAAGACCTTTTTGATCCTCAAGATGGCAGTTTTTGATCTGTGGAGATAAGTCACAAGAGTTGAGCATATGGTTCGGTCCATTTGGCAAGTAATTGAATTGAGTGATACCTTAAACACATTTTGAGTGAAACACTTCTGAGAGTATATCTATGTGAGGTTGAATCTTGACTTGTTCATTGCATGCTAAGCTCTTTATTCACCTTGATTATGTCTATGTCCTACATGTTACATGTGTGTCATGCATTGGAATTAACTTCCGAAACTTTGTGGAAACATATTAATCTTGGTGTTACAACTGTAGGGAGATTGCTGAGACAAAGTGTTGAGGGCATTAGAGTCTTATTGTTAGTGTTTTGTTGAGTCTTAGTTTAGTGTTTTGCTCGAGGACTAGCAAAAGCTAAGTGTGGGGTATTTTGATAGTAGCATATTTATGTGTATTTATCGTGTTTAATTGAACTATTACACTTGGATTATTGCTATTAATTGAGTGATTTAATTAATGTTTATTGTTTTATTAGGTTTTGTGGAGAAATAAAGAAAAGAGAAATAAAAAGGATTCCTAGTGCCATAAGGAAGGGGAGACCAAGAGGAGTATAAAAGAACTCTAGGGTTTTCTAAAAGAGGGGGAGTTGGACAAAAAGACAAGAGTTCGACAGAAAACAAAAGGGGAGGAAAAGAAAACGCAGCTGTGCACCAGACGCGCACCCGGCAAAGCAGCGCTTGTGCACCTCCCAGGGCACCCAGCGTGCACCCAGCAGGCACCTCGCGCGCACCAGACGTGCACCAGCAGGGCACCAGACGTGCACCAGCAGGGCACCAGACGTGCACCAGCAGTGCACTGCAGGCGCTCGGCAGGCAGCAGGGCGGTGCACCGGTTCTTCTTCTCCTTTATTTCATCTTCCATGTATTCTCTGATGTTCTTATTCAAGATTATGTGTAGCTAAACTCCTTAATAGTTAGGAGCTGATCAAAGCCCTAGATATGTCTTTGATTTCAAACCCTAATTGATTCATATAATTTTTAGATGAGAATTTCTTCACTGATTGCTCATTGATAATTCTATTGCATGTTTCATTGGGTCGACACTTTGATGCATGTTTTAGGGTTTATTATTTTGAATGTGTATATGACCGACATATCGTTGCACATTCTATGAGAAATAACATGTTCCTTACAGGTACTTGTGTGAAGTGATTCCTTGGTAATCTAAGGCTACCGACATTGACCTTAGATTCTTTGTTGTTACTCAAACGTTCTTAGAACTTCATGATTTCAGTTATTTTGGTCTAGATACCGATATTTCATAGATCAATTAATTGGGAATATAGTTAAGTCGATAACGACATTTCACTTAACATGGCAAGTAAGAGAACGTAATACGGTTAATGACCTAACGACATTGGCTTGACTGTGAGTGCATTCATTTATAATCTTTGACATTGTTTTGGGGTGATTGAAGCATATCTAGTGGTGGAGAGAAGTTCCTAGCTATCGTTCCTCTCATATTTGCATCCATATTTATCTTCTTTAGTATTTTGTTTTCAGCAGTACTTCTGTTTTGTTTATTTTTGTTCACTGATCAAACCAACTCCGATTACCCTAAAAATTTGTGTGGTAGTCCACCACTGTGTCTAGTTAGTGTGTATTTAATTTCGCAATTTTTGGTTGAGTCTAGATTAGCTAATTAATTAGGTTTCTGCTCGTTGGTCGAGTCTGCCAGATTTACAGTTTATGCATTGGTTTGTGTTTCTTGTGTCTTAAGTCTTAGTTTCACCAATCCTCTATGGGTAATGACCTCTATTTGCCATTTACTACATTGATATAATTGATTTGATAGTAAGGTATCTTTGTTAGGTGCGTTTGTCACTTATCAGTTCGCTCTGTTCATCAGCTTACTTATCTCACCTCCTCTAGTCCTCTTGCTTCATTCCGCAGCAAACCAATTATCTCTCTTTGTAGAGACACATGTCTTGATTTAGAGATAGCTAGCATGATCTTCTCTGTGTTACATATTGATAATGCATTCCATGGATGAGTTGGTTAAGAAGATAGCTAAAACATATGGATGACTTGCATCGGAAAGATCAGTGCTACTTTGCTTCTTTGTTTTCCATGTAATCAGGAATTGACGTGTTCTATATGAACTGATGAGATATTTTGGGTATACGGGTATAATCCGGTACCCATGGGTATTACCTATACCCAGTGTTCTAAAACTTGGCCTAGTCGGCCGAGTACTTGGCGAGTACTCGCTAGTCGGCGTCCTTCCGAGGTGATTTTAAGAAAATCGGAGTACAAAGTCGGCCGGAAGAAAATCAGCCGAGTAGTCGGCCCAACTCATAAAAAATCGGCCCAAATTGGAAAAAATCGGCTTAACTCGGTAAAAAATCGGCCCAACTCGATAAAAAATTGGTCCAACTCAGAAAAAATCAGCCTAACTCGGAAAAAAAATCAGCCAAACTCGGAATTTTATTGACTATTTTTATTATTTTGGACATTATAATACCTTTTCAAAAATTATATTTAATTATATGTTTTAAAAATAAAAATAAATCTAAAAATTAAAAACCGAGTACTCCCCGACTACTCTCCCGATTACTCCTCTACTCGCTAGTCTCCGGCCGGCCGGCCGACCGACTAGCGACTTTTAGAACATTGCCTATACCCACCTAAATTACCTACGAGTATTTTAAAAATACCATACCCACCCAAATATACTCATGGGTATTACTCATTATCCAAAATTAATACCCAAAACACATTTTACCCGTGGGTACTCATACCCATAGGTTTTAATGCCAACCTTAGTCATCGTCAGAGCCGGAGATGGTCTCAAGGTCGAGCCAGAAGTCACGTTGAGCGGCAGCAGCAGCTTTGTTGTAGGTCAGCGTTGGAATCAAAGTGGAAAATTGAGGAGAGAAGAACGAGAAAAATTGGTTTGAGGAAAACTGAAGCTGATTTGCAAAAACAGAGGGAAGGGTATTTTTGGTACAATACAAAAGTAAATACACACATTTAGGTTTATAAATTGACGTATATTGAGTAAAAAAATTAGGATGAACATATATGAAAGAAAATGTTCAAAAGTTGACTTCTATAAAATTTTCTAATATATATATACCGTGTGCCAAACCCCTCCCCTTTTTTCCAAGACTCATTCGATCAGTTTGTGTAAAATATAAAAGCAGGTATCCCCGGATGCCCCTACAGTTTGCACTACCTTACATGGAAACCACTTGAAGCGCACCCGATCTATCTTTTGGTCATTTCTTTTCTTTAGAATATTGAAGTAAGAGTTCAGCATTATGATACAAAGAAAAACAGAAGTTACATGTACCTCATCGAAAGAAACACAAGTTGCATATACATGTGTCTGATTCCGAGAATCGAAATTGGACGTCTAATGCTAATTGTTTGTGTCCATGTATATGATAAGATGCATTAGTAATCGAGTGTATGCCTTGTACATAGGTTGGATATATGATTATTTGAAGTATTCGGCTGTTTCGCTCGTCTTCAATTTTGAGCATAAGCAGGTTATCATGTTAATATGCGTACCTATATAGTAACCAGATGGATACAGTTGCTCGGTTACCTTGGTACTTCCTTAAGGATCAAGTTTAGTTGTACGTTTTGATCGGTTCAAGTTTTTCTTTTTTTCTTTTTTTGATCGGAGGTTTCTCTATCTGATTTGTTACGAAAATTTAAAACAAGAATCTCAACCTCGATTCCCCGGCCCAAGTTCCCCACTAATGTAATGTCCACCAATATAATGTGGACAACGAAGTTTCATCATGAATTGCTTCCACATGTCTATATCAAAGTTTCGTACACACAAGTCAGAGAATTTAGACTTGTCGGTCCTCATCAATTTTAAGTCCAAGCCTATACATTGCTAAAAATTTAGCTAGGGAACTACACCGATATATATATATATATGAATTTAGATTCTCTATTTGGATTTGCTTGGATGGTTTAAAACCATTAGATTGAATATAGTGTGGTCTCGTGATGTCATCATCATGTCATATTCATTCAATTTAATAGTTTTAAATCATTCAACAAATCCGAGCAATAAAAATTCAAGTATAGAAACCAATTCCATAGACAGATATAGGGGATCAGAAGAGGACTACGTTTGCATTGCCCCTAAAGTGCGGTTGCAGACGTCCTTGTTTTATTGGCGATTCTCTTGCTGGACGGAGACGAGGCCATGATCTTGAGCTTTTGTTTTTTGCTAGTGGATATGTCAGCCTCTTTAGCCTCACCTAAACCTTAAACTCTAATCTTTACTAAAATAAAACCGGATGCTCAACAAATTCATCAAATTATGTTCAAACAATACCAACCCGGAAACTACTTTACTCCTCACCTTCATCCCCACCTCTCTATCCTTTCAATATGTGTCCTCTCTCTTATCCATAATACACCATAGTTACACATGTTAAAAGGATAGAGGGGTGGGGTTGAAGGGGGGGAGGGAAATATGAGGAGCAAAGCTGTGCCCATACCAACCCTATTACGTTGGTTTTAGATTATTAAGAACAAGGGTTAATATGGTAAATAAAAAATATAAAAACAAAATAAATAAAATAAAGAGATAATTATGGAGAGAAGAGTGAGTAGTAGGTTTTGTGTTTTACAAGAATTGTGATCCAGTGCAAATGCACCGGTAAAAGGCTAATGTGAGTAGTGTCTTTGAAAATATATTAGCTAGTGTCAAAAATATATATGATTTTTTCTATAATAGAAAGAGTCATGAATCAAAATGAAAACCTGAATTAAGATTAGCAGTAGAAATTAGACTAAAAAAACATGAATTAAGAATTAGCCTGAGAAATTCTTTGATATTATGGTCGACTAAATTACACGAGGATAAAATTAGATAGACCCTTATCAATGAGAAATTCTATTGTGCAGCCTTACATACTATGCAGATTAAAACTTGTGACTGTGATATGTTGTTAGGTTTGAAAAGTGACTGTGTAATTACCATTTACTCTCTAAAGCCTATTTCATGTTTAATGATAGACCAATTTTCAAATCTGTATGTTGTACACAGACGGACCCCTTATCAATAGGAGCAACGTACATAGTATTGCTAACCCTCCCAAATTTAGTTAGATTGATTCAAGATTGATCGATAAAACTGCCGACAATGCTCATTTATATCCTTTTTTCTTCAGCTGGTAATTTCATTAACCCTTAGTTGTTACAGTAACTTCATAATGTGGACAGCCGACATGCACGTAGATAACGCCTCGTTAATTTGCCTCGTACCTTTTCAGTACCATCGATATCAATATATCAATATAGCTACTGCTTACAGATTACAGATACGAAGTAGGGGTGGCCATACGAAACCGAAAACCGAACCGAAACCGAAAAAAACCTAACCGGAAGACAAACCGAACCGAAAAACAAAAACCGGACCGAACCGGGTATGTATGGTCCGGTTTGTGGTTTGGGGTCCGTAGAAACCGGACCGGACCGAAAAACCGGAAAAAAATATATATAAATAAACTCATGAATTTAAATGACTTTAATTATGTAGTAGGAAGGAAAAAGACTTTAATTATGAAAGAAAAATTATCAAAAATCTCGTAATATAAGATGTGTTAGGAATGGTGAAATACAGCTCTGGTTAAAAAATAACGTAATTCGGGTAACGTCTCGGTGCCGATTGTAGCGGTCAACCCTATTTACCTTTATTATTCCCTAGGGGGAGCCCTATCGTTGGAAGGTAAATGTCTCAAAATTTTTATATGGCCGGTTGCGTCTCATCTACGTGAGTGTTTTTCGTGTAGAAGGTTTGACAAAAATACGTAATATAGAAGTAGATATGAGTGTTTCCGTGTGGTAACTGACGATGAATCAGGGTTGACCGTTTCGATCGAGCCCTTAACTTTGTCGGATCCAGTTGAATTTTTTTCCACAGACATCTTTCGTCATAATGATCATATCTGACGGTCGAATTTATTTTTTTGACTTTTAGTCATCGGAATCACAATATGCATACTAATGTTGTATAACTTGTTTATTAGGTTTTAAGCAAATGCACAACTTTATGAACCAACTCTACATAGAAGCAAAATTATCAAAAAACTCGTGAAATAAGATGTGTTCGGAATGATGAAATACAGCTCTGATTAAAAAATCACGTAATTCGGGTAAGGTCTCGGTACCGATTGTAGCGGTCAACCCTATTTATCTTTATTATTCCCTATGGGGAGCCCTATCGTTGGAAGGTAAATGTCCCAAAATTTTTATATGGGCGGTTGCGTCTCATCTACGTGAGTGTTTTTCATGTAAAAGGTTTTACAAAAATACGTAATATAGAGGTAGATATAAGTGTTTCCGTGTGATAAGTGACGATGGATCAGGGTTGACCGTTTCGATCGAGCCCTTAACTTTGTCGGATCTAGTTGAATTTTATTTCACAGACATCTTTCATCATAATGATCATATCTGACGGTCGAATTTTAATTTTTGACTTTTAGTCATCGGAATCACAATATGCATACTAATGTTGTATAATTTGTTTATTAGGTTGTAAATAAATGTGCAACTTTGTGAACTATAACCATTTTTCACTATATGATAATAAGATGAAAAATTATCAATTTGAAAAAAAAAACCGAAAAAAAACCGAACCGTAGGTACGGTTTGGTTTGCGGTTTGGCCTCTTGAATAGTAAAAAACCGAACCGAACCGAAGTATAACATTGGTTTGGTTCGCGGTTTGAGGTATAAACCGAACCGAAGTTGACCGGAGCCAGCCCTAATACGAAGGTGATCGAGTAGGTAACAAATGGTGCATGGACCAAAGAAGAAGATTAACTTCTCAGGAACAACTACGTTTAAAACATGAAGAAGGAAGATGCCACAATATTCCTCTCCAAGCAGGTTATTGACATACCGTATTTGCACGTATGCATATTACCTTTTTTCGATTTAATGAAAGAAAATGCAAAACTACAACACATCAATGTGTTTACTTTTAGTCCATGCATGTATAGCATACATTTCTTTGTTTTGCTAACAGTACAGAGGTAGCTGAATTGTCTGAAGCCAATCATCGAGAGAGAGAAGACTTTGAAGAAGATGAAGTCGATCTTTACGGTTTCTATCGAGCCACCCAGCCAACCCGTACAGTTAAAACGTGTACTGATCTAGACTGCTAATACACACTTGGTTTTGAAAGGTAACAGCAACACAAGCAACTGGAAATCTAGCTTCGATCTATCATTGGAGTTATAAGCGCAAAATAGCGATGGCCGATGGCGATCAAGAACAATCAATTCCAGCAGAGTCTAACAGTGCATGCATGTAAACTATCAGCAAAAGAAAAAGAGATCGGATAATGACCATCGCCTATTAACGTACGAAACGCCGAGCTATCATATTTAGACACCTAAAAACTTGACAAACCAGCATCAATATATCTCTTTAATTACCCAGTTGAGTCTATTTTTTTTCCTTTTTTGGTGATAAGTAAGCATAAGAGTTTGTCCTCATGTATTGAAGAAGGAGATCGAAAGAAGACTAGTAGGGCTTGGTCATTCTACAGATCTATAGCATGATCAATGCATTGGTCCCAAAGTATATATCACCCAGTTTTTTAACTCTGTCGTTTCTTTCTGTGTCCTATTCTAGTCTTGGAATTGAATTTAAGCATGCGCTTTGATTAGTTAACTTAAGCATCTTTGATCATCAAATTTGATTCAACTACTCAGTTGTTTTCAAGTTCCTTGTCGACTCGTGCCACCTAGCTAGCTTCCTTTCTAGATCTGAATAGTTTTCTCTTTGCGCGGATACTACAGATGCACGTAGATCTCCATTCTCCAGGGACTTGTTGTAGTTGTTGCAGCATGTGTGAATCTATTCTTGTAGTGTCTGATTCTCTTTTATGGAGTCAAATTTCGTCAGTTCGCGACCTTCTGCAAGATGTGCTGTATGGCTGATATCTGCTAGGCTATAGGTAATTGTCTCGCATGTACCAGACCAGCACGTACGTTGTGTTTCCGTCAAAACAATTCAATCAAGTCCCTGGAAAGATTTGGAGAATGAAGCAAAACATGGTAGAAAGATCTCATGCTAAAAATTAAACCTTCATGGTCGACGTCTGTTCTTTAGAGCTACGTACACTGATAGAATATTTAAGATCACACACACACATACACACACACACACAAATACTAGCGTCACCACACCTATAAACGTAAGTCATATAGGCATTTATAAGCAAATTTAAAGTTGGTACAAGATCACCAGAAAAAACCAAGAATGTAAGTTTTAAAACTCTGTTTATAAGATCCATAATTTGCTATTTTGAAGCAGACGAAGAGACATATCGCACCTCTGATATATATTTGGGGACAATTCTATTGTAAAATAAAATTACGTTAGCCCCTGTCAAATGAAATCTGGATTTGAAGTTTTCATATGCAGACGAAGAGGCATATCACACCTCTGATATATATTTGAGAGTTCTTATTTGATTATTGCTCATATATAGAAAATTTTAGAAAAAAATTCGTAAGAATTTTCAATGGTTTGGATAAAATAATCATTGGTGAAACTTATGAGCCTTCTTTGTATGTTCATATATTGATTATATTCTATTACTCTGTAACCGAGTCATAAAATCAAGAGTTTGTCTCCAAATGACCTTGCATTTGAGCCTTTTAGGGTGGGGACTCGGCAGCAACAAGCTAACTTCCACATGCATTTGATCGAATTTGTTCTTGAGCCTTGAATTTTTTCTACGGAAACTACGTACTTGAACTAGCTAGTGTACTACTGATGTATGTTGCATGCATTCGAATCAAAATACAATTGCAGAAGACATGTTCGAAGGAGAACAAACTCAAATTGATTGTCAATACCTTAAAAGAACCATGGAAGGCTCATTGACGTAGTCAGAAACTTTAATTAAGAGGGGTAAAACCGAAATAACAGACATTGAGAAAATCATTGTTTGATAACATAGTTGCTCATTTATATACCCAACACAAAAATCTTAGTCCATTTTAGTCTTTGATTTTGCATGTTGATAAGTTGGTTTAGGTTACAAACAATTCATTGCAGTTTAAGTCGGTGATCGATACTTTAGTCTTTTACCTTGGTTCACAATTTTGTCATATAGGGTTTTATGACTTTTATCCAAATAATATTTTAACAAGATCACTTAATTAATATACTCATCTCACGATTTAGAATTTCCATATACTTTTTGGTTATAAGTATGTAATTTCATAAAAGTTATGAGTGACGCATACACACTTTTATTTCCTAACTTTCATATTAGACTTTGGATTGTCATTTTTGGCTCTCCTGCTTTTTATTTGAATAAAGTTTCACTATTTTTTAAAAAGAAAAATAAGATAATAACATAATTGCTCTATGTAAAATGTTCAATTAGTTTGACTTTGAAGTAAGACCAGTGTTCTAAAACCTTATGAGATTGATTTATTAGAGAAAACATAAACAATAGAAATAAAAATCATGTATTTAATTGAATCAATTAATGGTAAAAAAACATTATTATTAATTGTTAACATTGATTAGAAGGGTCACAAGAACGTAATAATATAATTATCATTTAAAAAATAATTAAGTGAACGGCTCGCCACCCTCTCTCTACGCCCCTGTTGTCATGTCCCTTTTTTCTCTTTAGTAAAGCAATGATCGTAAATTCAAACTACAATTTCACTATTCGTGGATAGCAGAAATGCACGTTGCATGGTCTTAGGACACGTATATGTTTTTGAAGCCCTATATATTTGGATCGTTTTGGTAGTCAGCATACGTACAGTGAAATTAGCCGAATTTTCATGGAGGGTTTCGGTGTGAGAAAAGGTGCATGGACTAAAGAGGAAGATGAACTTCTGAAACAATTCATCAAAATCCATGGAGAAGGAAAATGGCATCATGTTCCTCTCAAATCTGGTAGTTAATTCATTAGTTAGTATGTACGATCGTACATGCTCCGATGCTCGAGCTCACTGGAAAGTTTAGACTACTTATATATGTTTCCGTCTGTACTTGCAGGCTTAAACAGATGCCGAAAGAGCTGTAGACTGAGGTGGCTAAATTATTTGAAGCCCAATATCAAGAGAGGAGAGTTTGCAGAGGATGAAGTTGATTTGATCATCAGACTTCATAAGCTTCTAGGAAACAGGTAATTACTAATTAGAGCATCTGATATTTCGATTCTGCATGCTTTCTCAATTGGGTAAGGCTTGGGTGAAATAATACATGTGAACGATGTGATGCATTAATTTTGTAAAATGAGTCGTTAAAATAATAATATTAGTCATTAAAGTTGTAATATCAGCCTTTAAAATTGTAAAAAAAAAGTTATAACATTAGTCATCATTTGTCCTTAAAGTAGTAATTGAGTTATCAAAGTTGTAATTATCACTTTAAAGACTCAATTACCACTTTAAGAATGCATTTTACCACTTTAACAACACATGATGGCTAATGTTACAACTAGAAAATTTACAACTTAAAAAACCCATATTACAACTTTAAGAACTAATATTACTATTTTAACAACTCATTTTACATAATTGATACATTATATCATTTACATGCATTAACACATACTATAATTTTTCCTTGCGTTATTTCTTAGTTCTTAAATTCCAAAGCTAACTATATATTTACAGAAAACTCCTTGAATAAATATTTAGGGTGGTCTTTTCAGCTACTTTTATGCTTTTAGTGTAGGGAACTCGAAATCATCATCTTTCACAACGCGAAATCATCATCCTTTAACATCATACATTCATATATACCCACTTACTTTCAGTTTAGGGAACTCCTTTTGCTGAAGTATTGGTGCTTATTATTGCCTGATGGCTGCTTATTCTTGCATAGCTAGCTATCCATGAACTAAACATCAAAATGTCTACACAACCCTTTAACGAAGTTTATTGTGAATTAATTACAAATTATTCTTTTAACATTTCATAACTGACTGACAGATGTTTAGGTCCTAATTGAACGAGTGATTGTATAAAATTATATTTGTCATACGTCAGTATATTGTAGAAATTGATTTGCATCTGTTTCTGATGTGTTTCTTTTCTTTATGGACATCAGGTGGTCTTTAATTGCCGGAAGATTGCCAGGAAGAACAGCCAATGATGTGAAGAACTATTGGAATACTTATCAAAGGAATAAAGATCAAAAGACGGCTTCATACGCAAAGAAATTGAAAGTCAAATCCCAAGAATATACAAAAGCCACCACAGTTGTAACACCTCGACCACGAACCTTCATCAAAAGGTTCAATTGTATAGAGAGAGATGCAAATATAGAGCATAATCATTCAGAAGTGAGTTATACCTGTTCTTTACCAACAGCACCACCACAAACTCTACAAAATGTAACTGATTGGTGGAAAGATTTATCAGAAGACAGTACAGAGAGCATTGATAGAACAATGTGTTCTGGTCTTGGTTTAGAGGATGACTTCTTCACAAACTTTTGGGTTGAAGATATTGTACAGTCGGAAAGTATATATACCAATGATCTACTCAACATCTCCTACGTATGACTTCTTTGTCTTCCTAGTGCATATTATTAGTTGCACTTTTTAATTTTTTTATCTTTATTATTTGGTTTCTCGTATGTATCTGGTTGTGCACTAGCTACTAATAGGTTTCTATTGTATTTTGCATAAATAAAAGGTTGCACAAGTACGTACGTAGAATCGTAGATGGAGTAATATGGTTTTGCAGCTGGTAAGTTTATACTTCGATCTTCATTGTGCAAAAGTATTTTTACAATAGACTTGATGTAATCGATCTTCAAGAACCTCGAGACATATGATTCAGTTAGGGCATACATGTAGGTCAGTGCAGTTGGGTTCAATACTAGCTAGGGCTAAATATATAAAACAAAAATACTATGTCATCTATGGAATACTGAACAAAATTGGTTTGGCATTGAATAAAGTTCTTGGATGATATGCATGCACGCGTTCAAATAATACAATAATCTGCGAGATTCTTAAATTTAGTATGCTATTGGCCTGGCAATGTACATATGATATGTTCACTGTTCAGGATATTAAGAAAGAAAGATCTAGGTTTGTTAAAGATACGCGTACGGGATAAAACGGCGACAACCGTTTGATCTTTAATGAATTGATCAAACAGACAGAATTAAACGGACTCTGTTTATAGGTGGAACCTAATATTTCACCTTTACCGGGTTACAATTAAATGTGAAGCCACTCTGGGCCCTTTGTCTGGGCCCAATTCGCCATAGAACTAAGTAAAGCAAGGGAAACTACTCCCACATTGGAAAGGGACAGGAATGCTGCCTTCAATGCCACTATAAATACCGGCACATACATCCCGGTAAGAGGGAGAACTTCTGAACTACGATGAAACTTCTTGACTATTCCCGAGTTTTATGCTTAGCTGACAGTGTCTAACTTAAGCATCGGAGTGGCTTCCCTCGGTAAACCCGGGGACGCCTCTTTGACGTGTTTGTTCTTTACACAGGAAAACTCGGAGTACAGGGAAGTTCGCTATTTCTGGAGCCGTGCAACCCGCTAAAGGGGCCACGAGCCACCCGGAAAATTTGTGCTCTCGTTGAGAGTCGAACTCAAGTGCCTCACGCTTACCAAATGGACGCCAGCCAGACTTGCTAAGGTAATAACCCCAGTAGGGAATCCTCCGGGTTATATAAACCCGCGAATTTTTGACAGTGCATACATCAAGCCCGCTATCCTCCCACCCGCTTGACAATAGGTACCAAGTTATCTACAATGTCCAAGTTTATTATGTCTTGACGTTATATATATAAAGCCTTTCAGGCCCACATCAAACCCGGCCGGGTTATGTCTATCAATCAGTTTGTTGAGTGAATGCAGGCGATCTCCATTTGACATGAAATATTGCAAGCCTTTCACGGCCTTATTTCATGGTCAAAACTCGGCAAGCTCCGATAAATCTCCGATAATCTCCGGTCTACATGACGTGAAATATTGCAAGCCTTTAACGGCCTTATTTCACTGTCAAACTCGGCAATCTCTGATAATCTCTGGTAATCTCCATAACTTGAAATATTGCAAGCCTTTCACGGCCTTATTTCAGTCTTTGAAAGTCTTAACGGACCCATACAGCCCTAGCGGCACTATTTTTATTTACATGCCAAACCGGCATTATATGTGTAAATTTTATCACATTTGCATATTTTGCATCAGATTACCGTGTTATTTGGCAGGAAGCCCTTGGAAATCCTAACGGGCCCGTGAAAGCCCTAGCGGCCCTTGAAAGTCCTTATGGACCCGTAAAGCCCTAGCGGCACTATCTTTATTTATATGCCAAACTGGCATTATATGTGAAATTTGTCAACACTTACAGGTTATGCATCGGGTTGGAAGTCCTAACGGACCCGTAAAGCCCTAGCGGCGCTATTGTTATTTACATGCCAAACCGGCACTATATATGTGAATTGTCACACTTGCAAATTATGCATTAGTTTAACGTGTTATTTTACAGGAAAAAATACCGTGTTATAAAAAGACATTCCCACCCAAGGCCTTAGCGGCCCATGGAAGTCCTAACGGACCCGTAAAGCCTGAGCGGCCCCATTTTCACTTTATAATGTTAACATGCCAAACCGGCAATATGCGTACATTTTGTCAACACTTGTATATTATGCATCACATTACCGTGTTATTTGACAGGAAGCCCTAACGGACCGGTAAAGCCCTACCGGGCCTATTGTTATTTTATGACGATAACATGCCAGACCGACACCATATGTAAATTTTTTTCTACACTTGCAAGATATGCATCAAGTTAACGTGTTATTTGACAGGAAAAATTATGCCAACAGCTTGAATACTTTTATTCGAAAGTTAGCTACAAGGCAGAAAGCCGCTACAAAAATAAAGGCTAGTCTACAAAAGCAAAGACAAACCCTCCGAGAAGCTCCAGCTCATGGCGCTGCAGACCCGCTACCCCCGCCAGTGCTCGACCCGCCACGTCCTCCCCGGGGCCGTATGATAAACTGTCCCCTACGGAGCGGTGGCCGATTTTGAGGACCACCGACAATCCCACCTCGGGAAGTACCTCTCCGGGCTGCTGAAGCAGGAACCGGGGGACTCCGAGCCGGGTTTGTAGAAGCCCTAGGCTTCGCCACCACAGCTGGACTCGACCGGGAGCCGCCTGCAGCCTCATCGGGTCTGACATGACCTTGGTGACCATCGTACCCGGCCTTGTCGAGCCAACCTTGGCGAATCCCGGCGCTAACAATTTCGGCACGAGCCTCAGCCCTCGCCGACCGCAGCTTCAGCTCAAACTCTGGACTCGCTAGAAACTCGGAGACAGCAGAGTCCCTGGCCCGGGAAACGGCCTGCACCAGCTCTCCTTTCTGCTGCTCCACAGAAGTCACTTGTTGCTGCAGCGCTTGATTTTGTTCAGTAAGCTGAGCAATGGCGGCATCTTGAGCACACCGGTCCTCCCGGTGACCCTCGATGGCTTTCTCCAATTCCGAGTTTTTGGCCACCAAGTCTGCTACGTGTTCTTCTGCCTTGGCCAACTTTGCACTCGACGCAATGGCTGATGCGCTTGCGAATTCCCGGACCCGAGCCAGGTTTTCTTCTCTCCAGGTCCGGGTCTTGAAAGTTTCTTATCAAGAAACTTTTCTCCCTCCAGGTCCGGCTCACGGAGGTTGGCAGGTCCTCGACGATCTTCTTGAAAACCGCTTTGGACTTCAGTTGGATGGTCCCGCTGAAACCCGCCTTCCGGGAGTACTCGGCCCGGTACATGGCATGTAACTCGTGATAGGTTGGCATCTGCTGCTTCAACACCTTGTACATAACGCACAACCCGAGTAGCTGCCTCCACATGTTCGGGCCAATTTGCCCGATTGCGAAGTTGCTCGCAGCTAAGAGATACTGCACCTCTACCTTTAGCGGGAGTGACAGGCCGCAGCGTAGCTGATACTCGTGGCACAGCGTCCACCCATCCCCGGGAGCGAAGAACTGGTCCTCGGGTTCTAAAGGCCGTATTTCAACAGACTCGGGGATTTTCCAGTTGCTCCTTAGCTCCACGATCTCCTCCGCTGTCAATGAGTACCCGGGAGGGTCAAGAGCGGTCCCATCAGTGAAGGTTACGGAGGCAAACTCGGGGACGTGAGTGTCCATTGTTTCGTTGGCCATCTGCAAAACAAGAAAACACGGGGACGTCAACAAAACCCAGGTAACCCGGCGTCACAAAGCTAAATTCCCAGACGCAGAAACCCAGAAACCTTCATGGGAACCCAGAAACAGTACACAAATCGTCCCAAAACAATCAAAAAGGAGGGAAGAAGAAACAGTACCTTACTTTTGAGTGTTTGAAGGGGTTTTTGAGATCAATTTGAGTTGGGGAATCCAAAGACAGCGACAAAAGAGAGCGAAAGCAAAAAGGCCGAAAAAGTTATCGGGTTTGGAGGTGAGACAAAACTGTCACCCTCAACCCCTATTTATACAGTTAGAAGCGTGCACTGAGGGGACGTTTCAGTTTCTCGAGGGAAACGACACATGTCACGCATGCCGCTTCACAAAACCGAAAAGCTTTTCAGTTTCCCCCCACTACAACCCGGAGACGCCGTTTTGATTTCTCAACGTAAGAGTGTCTGCGGGTTACGCTTGTGTACGGACTTGGGGGACTGGGTACCCCGGGTTTGGTTGCTAACTTTGTAACCCGGTAAAGAAACGATTTTAAGTCCCCACCCAAGCGTACCCCCTTGACTGAGGACTTGGGGGACTTGTTTATAGGTGGAACCTAATATTTCACCTTTACCGGGTTACAATTAAATGTGAAGCCACTCTGGGCCCTTTGTCTGGGCCCAATTCGCCATAGAACTAAGTAAAGCAAGGGAAACTACTCCCACATTGGAAAGGGACAGGAATGCTGCCTTCAATGCCACTATAAATACCGGCACATACATCCCGGTAAGAGGGAGAACTTCTGAACTACGATGAAACTTCTTGACTATTCCCGAGTTTTATGCTTAGCTGACAGTGTCTAACTTAAGCATCGGAGTGGCTTCCCTCGGTAAACCCGGGGACGCCTCTTTGACGTGTTTGTTCTTTACACAGGAAAACTCGGAGTACAGGGAAGTTCGCTATTTCTGGAGCCGTGCAACCCGCTAAAGGGGCCACGAGCCACCCGGAAACAGACTCAAACGAACATGATCAATTCAATAAATATCATACGGTTGTCGCCGTTTCGTCCCGCACGGTATCCCGTGTCTGAGCAGCTTCGATATTTGTTACCGGTAGAGATATGATCAGCGCCACTAGAGGAAAAAAGAGTAAAATCTAATAGCCTTTCACAAAGGCCCAACAGTAGCTTGCATGCTTGGCAGGCCAACTGTTACTACCTTTATAGCATAAGAACAAATGATGTTTTCCCAAGAAAACATATATAGTACATAGAGAATTGATTGGTGTTAATATCTTACATAAGCGAGGAAGAGTTGAAGATTAGTAAATTACTGACTTTTATAGCAAATTTTTGACATGCAACTGTCTCTGTTTGTCCGCTCTTGGCATTCCTTTACATGTTCTCCTAGCAACTGTCTACCGAGCGTGGTATCAACTTCAGCCGAAGTTCATAGTTGGCTTAAGAAAGGACTTAATTTATACTTCCGAGTTCCGACACGATCGACACATGATGACGTATATTGGATAAAAATATTAGGATGAACATATATGAGAGAAAATGTTCAAAAGTTGACTTCTATAAAATTTTCTAATATATATACCGCGTGCGAAACCCCTCCCCTCTTTTCCAAGACTCATTCGATCAGTTTGTGTAAAATATAAAAGCAGGTATCCCCGGATACCCCTACAGTTTGCACTACCTTACATGGAAACCACTTGAAGCGCACCCGATCTATCTTTTGGTCATTTCTTTTCTTTAGAATATTGAAGTAAGAGTTCAGCATTATGATACAAAGAAAAACAGAAGTTACATGTACCTCATCGAAAGAAACACAAGTTGCATATACATGTGTCTGATTCCGAGAATCGAAATTGGACGTCTAATGCTAATTGTTTGTGTCCATGTATATGATAAGATGCATTAGTAATCGAGTGTATGCCTTGTACATAGGTTGGATATATGATTATTTGAAGTATTCGGCTGTTTCGCTCGTCTTCAATTTTGAGCATAAGCAGGTTATCATGTTAATATGCGTACCTATATAGTAACCAGATGGATACAGTTGCTCGGTTACCTTGGTACTTCCTTAAGGATCAAGTTTAGTTGTACGTTTTGATCGGTTCAAGTTTTTCTTTTTTTCTTTTTTTTGATCGGAGGTTTCTCTATCTGATTTGTTACGAAAATCTAAAACAAGAATCTCAACCTCGATTCCCCGGCCCAAGTTCCCCACTAATGTAATGTGGACGAGCTAATTCCCCACCAATATAATGTGGACAACGAAGTTTCATCATGAATTGCTTCCAAATGTCTATCTCAAAGTTTCGTACACACAAGTCTCTGAGAATTTAGACTTTAGCTAGGGAACTACACCGATATATATATATATATATATATATATATATATATATATATATATATATTGGATTCTCTGTTTGGATTTTTGTTGTTTGAATTTGCTTGGATGGTTTAAATCCATTAGATTGAATATAATGTGGTCTCGTGATGTCATCTTCATTCAATTTTATAGTTTTAAATCATTTAAGCAAATCCGAACAATAAAAAATCAAGTATAGAAACCAATTCCATAGACGGATATAGGGGATCAGAAGAGGACTACTTTTGCAGTGCCCCTAAAGTGCAGTTGCAGACGTCCTTGTTTTATTGGCGATTCTCTTGCTGGACGGAGACGAGGCCATGATCTTGAGCTTTTGTTTTTTGCTTGTGGATATGTCAGCCTCACCTAAACCTTAAACCCTAAACTCTAATCTTTACTAAAATAAAAACCGGATGCTCAACAAATTCATCAAATTATGTTCAGACAATACCAACCCGGAAACTACTTTGCTCCCCACTTTCATCCCCACCTCTCTATCCTTTCAATATGTGTCCTCTCTCTTATCCATAATACACCATAGTTACACATGTTAAAAGAATAGAGTGGTGGGGATGAAGATGGAGAGGGAAATGTGAGGAGCAAAGCTGTGCCTATACCAACCCTATTACGTTGGTTTTAGATTATTAAGAACAAGGGTTAATATGGTAAATAAAAAATATAAAAACAAAATAAAGAGATAATTATGGAGATAAGAGTGAGTACGTAGTAGGTTTTGTGTTTTATAAGAATTGTGATCCCGTGCAAATGCACGGGTAAAAGGCTAATGTGAGTAGTGTCTTTGAAAATATATTAGCTAGTGTCAAAAATATATATGATTTTGTCTATAATAGAAAGAGTCATGAATTAAAATGAAAACCTGAATTAAGATTAGCAGTAGAAATTAGACTGAAAAAAAAACATGAATCAAGAATTAGCCTGAGAAATTCTTTGATATTATGGTCGACTAAATTACACGAGGATAAAATTAGATAGACCCTTATCAATGAGAAATTCTATTGTGCAGCCTTACATACTAAGTAGATTAAGACTTGTGACTGTGATATGTTGTTAGGTTTGAAAAGTGACTGTGTAATTACCATTTACTCTCTAAAGCCTATTTCATGTTCAATGATAGACCAATTTTCAAATCTGTATGTTGTACACAGACGAACCCCTTATCAATAGGAGCAACGTACATAGTATTGCTAATCCTCCCAAATTTAGTTAGATTGATTCAAGATTGATCGATAAAACTGCCGACAATGCTCATTTACATCCTTTTTTCTTCAACTGGTAATTTCATTAACACTTGGTTTTTACAGTAACTTCATAATGTGGACAGCCGACATGCACGTAGATAACGCCTCGTTAATTTGCCTCGTACCGTTTCAGTACCATCGATATCAATATATAAATATAGCTACTGCTTAAAGATTACAGATACGAAGGTGATCGAGTAGGTAACAAATGGTGCATGGACGAAAGAAGAAGATTAACTTCTCAGGAACAACTACGTTTAAAACATGAAGAAGGAAGATGCCACAATATTCCTCTCCAAGCAGGTTATTGACATACCGTATTTGCACGTATGCATATTACCTTTTTTCGATTTAATGAAAGAAAATGCAAAACTACAACACATCATTGTGTTTACTTTTAGTCCATGCATGTATAGCATACATTTCTTTGTTTTGCTAACAGTACAAAGAGGAGCTGAACTGTCTGAAGCCAATCATCGAGAGAGAGAAGACTTTGAAGAAGATGAAGTCGATCTTTACGGTTTCTATCGAGCCACCCAGCCAACCCGTACAGTTAAAACGTGTACTGATCTAGACTGCTAATACACACTTGGTTTTGAAAGGTAACAGCAACACAAGCAACTGGAAATCTAGCTTCGATCTATCATTGGAGTTATAAGCGCAAAATAGCGATGGCCGATGGCGATCAAGAACTATCAATTCCAGCAGAGTCTAACAGTGCATGCATGTATACTATCAGCAACAGAAAAAGAGATCGGATAATGACCTTCGCCTACTAACGTACGAAACGCCGAGCTATCATATTTAGACACCTAAAAACATGACAAACCAACATCAATATATCTCTTTAATTACCCAGTTGAGTGTATTTTTTTCCTTTTGGTGATAAGTAAGCATAAGAGTTTGTCCTCATGTATTGAAGAAGGAGATCGAAAGAAGACTAGTAGGGCTTGGTCATTCTACAGATCTATAGCATGATCAATGCATTGGTCCCAAAGTATATATCACCCAGTTTTTTAACTCTTTCGTTTCTTTCTGTGTCCTATTCTAGTCTTGGAATTGAATTTAAGCATGCGCTTTGATTAGTTAACTTAAGCATCTTTGATCATCAAATTTGATTCAACTACTCAGTTGTTTTCAAGTTCCTTGTCGACTCGTGCCACCTAGCTAGCTTCCTTTCTAGATCTGAATAGTTTTCTCTTTGCGTGGATACTACGGATGCACGTAGATCTCCATTCTCCAGGGACTTGTTGTAGTTGTTGCTGCATGTGTGAATCTATTCTTTTAGTGTCTGATTCTCTTTTAGGGAGTCAAATTTCGTCAGTTCGCAACCTTCTGCAAGATGTGCTGTATGGCTGACATCTGCTAGGCTATAGGTAATTGTCTCGCATGTACCAGACCAGCACGTACGTTGTGTTTCCGTCAAAACAATTCAATCAAGTCCCTGGAAAGATTTGGAGAATGAAGCAAAACATGGTAGAAAGATCTCATGCTAAAAATTAAACCTTCATGGTCGACATCTGTTCTTTAGAGCTACGTACACTGATAAAATATTTAAGATCACACACACACATACACACACAAAGACTAGCGTCACCACACCTATAAACGTAAGTCATATAGGCATTTATAAGCAAATTTAAAGTTGGTACAAGATCACCAGAAAAAACGAAGAATGTAAGTTTTAAAACTCTGTTTATAAGATCCATAATTTGCTATTTTGAAGCAGACGAAGAGACATATCGCACCTCTGATATATATTTGGGGACAATTCTATTGTAAAATAAAATTACGTTAGCCCCTGTCAAATGAAATCTGGATTTGAAGTTTTCATATGCAGACGAAGAGACATATCACACCTCTGATATATATTTGAGAGTTCTTATTTGATTATTGCTCATATATAGAAAATTTTAGAAAAAATTTGTAAGAATTTTCAATGGTTTGGATAAAATAATCATTGGTGAAACTTATGAGCCTTCTTTGTATGTTCATATATTGATTATATTCTATTACTCTTTAACCGAGTCATAAAATCAAGAGTTTGTCTCCAAATGTCCTTGCATTTGAGCCTTTTAGGGTGGGGACTCGGCAGCAACAAGCTATCTTCCACATGCATTTGATCGAATTTGTTCTTGAGCCTTGAATTTTTTCTGCGGAAACTACGTGCTTGAACTAGCTAGTGTACTACTGATGTATGTTGCATGCATTCGAATCAAAATACAATTGCAGAAGACATGTTCAAAGGAGAACAAACTCAAATTGATTGACAATACCTTAAAAGAACCGTGGAAGGCTCATTGGGGCAAAACCGAAATAACAGACATTGAGAAAATTATTGTTTGATAACATAGTTGCTAATTTATATATCCAACACAAAAATCTTAGTCCATTTTAGTCTTTGATTTTGCATGTTGATAAGTTGGTTTAGGTTACAAACAATTCATTGTAGTTTAAGTCGGTGATCGATACTTTTAGTCTTTTACCTTGGCTCACAATTTTGTCATATAGGGTTTTATGACTTTTATCTAAATAATATTTTAACAAGATCACTTAATTTATATACTCATCTCACGATTTAGAATTTCCATATACTTTTTGGTTATAAGTATGTAATTTCATAAAAGTTATGAGTGAAACATACACGTTTTTATTTCCTAACTTTCATATTAGACTTTGGATTGTCATTTTTGGCTCTCCCGCTTTTTATTTGAATAAAGTTTCACTATTTTTTAAAAAGAAAAATAAGATAATAACATAATTGCTCTATGTAAAATGTTCAATTAGTTTGACATTGAAGTTAGACCAGTGTTCTAAGACCTTATGAGATTGATTTATTAGAGAAAACATAAACAATAGAGATGAAAATTATGTATTTAATTGAACCAATTCATGGTAAAAATTATTATTATTAATTGTTAACATTGATTAGGAGGATCAATATGATATAATAATATAATTATCATTCAAAAAGTAATTAAGTGAACAATTATAAGAAAGGTCAATTGACCCCTCTCGCCACCCTCTCTCTAAGCCCCTGTTGTCATGTCCCTTTTTTCTCTAGTAAAGCAATGACCGTAAATTCAACCTACAATTTCACTATTCGTGGACAGCAGAAATGCACGTTGCATGGTCTTAGGATACGTATATGTTTTTGAAGCCCTATATATTTGGATCGTTTTGGTAGTCAGCATACGTACATTGAAATTAGCCGAATTTTCATGGAGGGTTTCGGTGTGAGAAAAGGTGCATGGACTAAAGAGGAAGATGAACTTCTGAAACAATTCATCAAAATCCATGGAGAAGGAAAATGGCATCATGTTCCTCTCAAATCTGGTAGTTAATTCATTAGTTAGTATGTACGATCGTACATGCTCCGATGCTCGAGCTCACTGGAAAGTTTAGACTACTTATATATGTTTCCGTCTGTACTTGCAGGCTTAAACAGATGCCGAAAGAGCTGTAGACTGAGGTGGCTAAATTATTTGAAGCCGAATATCAAGAGAGGAGAGTTTGCAGAGGATGAAGTTGATTTGATCATCAGACTTCATAAGCTTCTAGGAAACAGGTAATTACTAATTAGAGCATCTGATATTTCGATTCTGCATGCTTTCTCAATTGGGTAAGGCTTGGGTGAAATAATACATGTAAATGATGTGATGCATTAATTTTGTAAAATGAGTCGTTAAAATAATAATATTAGTCATTAAAATTGTAATATCAGCCCTTAAAATTGTAAAAAAAAATTATAACGTTAGTCATCATTTGTCCTTAAAGTAGTAATTGAGTTATCAAAGTTGTAATATGAGTCATCAAAGTTGTAATTATCACTTTAAGGACTCAATCACCACTTTAAGAATATATTTTACCACTTTAACAACGCATGATGACTAATGTTGCAACTAGAAAATTTACAACTTAAAAAACTCATATTACAACTTTAAGAACTAATATTACTTTTTTAACAACTCATTTTACATAATTGATACATTATATCATTCACATGCATTAACACATACTAGAATTTTCCTTTTAAGTATTGCGTTATTTCTTAGTTCTTAAATTCCAAAGCTAACTATATATTTACAGAAAACTCCTTGAATAAATATTTAGGGTGGTCTTTTCAGCTACTTTTATGCTTTTAGTGTAGGGAACGCGAAATCATCATTTTTCACAACGCGAAATCATCTTCCTTTCACATCATACATTCATATATACCCACTTACTTTCAGTTTAGGGAACTCCTTTTGCTTAAGTATTGGTGCTTATTATTGCCTGATGGCTGCTTATTCTTGCATAGCTAGCTATCCATGAACTAAACATCAAAATGTCTACACAACCCTTTAACGAAGTTTATTGTGAATTAATTACAAATTATCTGAACTAAAAGGATTCTTTTAACATTTCATAACTGACTGACAGATGTTTAGGTCCTAATTGAACGAGTGATTGTATAAAATTATATTTGTCATACGTCAGTATATTGTAGAAATTGATTTGCATCTGTTTCTGATGTGTTTCTTTTCTTTATGGACATCAGGTGGTCTTTAATTGCCGGAAGATTGCCAGGAAGAACAGCCAATGATGTGAAGAACTATTGGAATACTTATCAAAGGAAAAAAGATCAAAAGACGGCTTCATACGCAAAGAAATTGAAAGTCAAATCCCAAGAATATACAAAAGCCACCACTGTTGTAAGACCTCGACCACGAACCTTCATCAAAAGGTTCAATTGTATAGAGAGAGATGCAAATATAGAGCATGATCATTCAGAAGTGAGTTATACCTGTTCTTTACCAACAGCACCACCACAAACTCTACAAAATGTAACTGATTGGTGGAAAGATTTATCAGAAGACAGTACAGAGACTATTGATAGAAAAATGTGTTCTGGTCTTGGTTTAGAGGATGACTTCTTCACAAACTTTTGGGTTGAAGATATTGTACAGTCGGCAAGTATATATGCCAATGATCTACTCAACATCTCCTACGTATGACTTCTTTATGTCTTCCTAGTGCATATTAGTAGTTGCACTTTTTAATTTTTTTTTATCTTTATTATTTGGTTTCTCGTATGTATCTGGTTGTGCACTAGCTACTAATAGGTTTCTATTGTATTTTGCATAAATAAAAGGTTGCACAAGTACGTACGTAGAATCGTAGATGGAGTAATATGGTTTTGCAGCTGGTAAGTTTATACTTCGATCTTCATTATGCAAAAGTATTTTTACAATAGACTTGATGTAATCGATCTTCAAGAACCTCGAGACATATGATTCAGTTAGGGCATGCACGTAGGTCAGTGCAGTTGGGTTCAATACTAGCTAGGGCTAAATATATAAAACAAAAATACTATGTCATCTATGGAATACTGAACAAAATTGGTTTGGCATTGAATAAAGTTCTTGGATGATATGCATGTACGCGTTCAAATAATACAATCATCTGCGAGATTCTTAAATTTAGTATGCTATTGGCCTGGCAATGTACATATGATATGTTCACTGTTCAGGATATTAAGAAAGAAAGAGCTAGGTTTGTTAAAGATACGCGTACGGGATAAAACGGCGACAACCGTTTGATCTTTAATAAATTGATCAAACAGACAGAATTAAACGGACTTAAACGAACATAATCAATTCAATAAATATCAGACGGTTGTCGCCGTTTCGTTCCGCACGGTATCCCGCATCTGAGCAGCTTCAAGATTTGTTACCAGTAGAGATATGATCAGCGTCACAACTAGGGGGAAAAAAGAGTAAAATCTAATAGCCTTTCACAAAGGCCCAACAGTAGCTTGCATGCTTGGCAGGCCCTGTTACTACCTTTATAGCTTAAGAACAAATGATGTTTTCCCAAGAAAACATAGATAGTACATAGAGAATTGATTGGTGTTATTATCTTACATAAGCGAGGAAGCGTTGAAGATTAGTAAATTACTGACTTTTATAGCAAATTTTTGACATGCAAATGTCTCTGTTTGTCCGCTCTTGGCATTCCTTTACATGTTCTCCTAGCAACTGTCTACCGAGCGTGGTATCAACTTCAGCCGAAGTTCATAGGTTGGCTTAAGAAAGGACTTAATTTATACTTACGAGTTCCGACACAATCGAAGACCTAATCGACAATAGTGATGATCCACTCACCAATCTTTGTCAATCCAATATATATATATAGAGAGGTCGGTTCTGAAGCGCACGACCACATTTTGTTAAAATGTGCACCGTCCGTATGTCGTCGTCCGCTTCCTCTTGCTTTCTCTTCTCGTTACACGGAGATGGCGACACGTAGCCGTCCGAACTTTATATATATATATATATATATATATATATATATTAAAAAATGTCCACTAGCCCTAGATTTGAAGATTTTTTGCTTACAAAATTAGATTCTAAAATTCTCATCAACCTTTTATACTCTTAGATCTATTCCCACTAACAAAGTTTTATCTTATGACCAAATCACCCCTACCTCTTATCTCTCTATCTCTTTTTCCTATTCACTCTCCTTCATATCTCTCTCTAAGATCTTCGTTCTCAATCAACCGTGAGTTCTCTCTGAAATGCTACCAGGTACGGACGCCGACGACAATGAGATACCGACGCTAATAGGAGCATAAATACGCGACGTTATGGTGGTTATTTACCTTATTTACTTTGTTAGTTTATTACATTTTTTTATTTGATTTAGTATTTTTATGTTCCTTAGGTGTTTCGAAGCAAAGAAGGAAAATATAAAGCAAAATTGGAGAAATCTTAAAGGAAAAGGATTTCATATCTTCGAAGGAAAGACTATGAAGAACTGCCAGGAATTATCATCTAACTTTGATAGAAGATTATGATTAGGTCACAATGAATAAGGAGATGAACTTTATATCAACGGAAAGCTTGCAGAGTCTACTTTTTACGGATCATCAATATCTATTTCATAGAAGAAGTTATGATCGTTTTAGTGCTCAAAAGTCAAATCTGCCGAAAATCTGATTGTGGACCGAAACTTTAATTTCAAAGCCCAAACGATCTCGGCAAGCCCATGGACGGACATTGAGGGTTCCCTAACCCTAATAAAATCTAATACTCAAAAGAATAACGGGGGAGAACGGCTTGGAAGAAAAAAAGAAAAGCTTGAGAAGAAGAGAAGAAAAAGAAGGATTATGCGCAGCAGAGAAATTGAGGAGAGCAGCAAGCAACATCAATTGCAATCTGCAATCTTACAAGAGTTCTTTCTTCTCCTTCTCTAATTCATCTTTCATGTATTCTTTGATGTTTTTATTCAAAACTATGTGTAACTAAACTTCTTAATGGTTAGGGGTTGATCGAAGCCCTATATGTCTTCGATTTTGAACCCCAATTGATTTAAATAATTTTTAGATGAGAATTTCTTCACTATTTATTCATTGATTATCCTATGGTATGTTTCCTTAGGTCGACACTTTGATGCATGTTTTAGGATTTATTATCTTGAATGTGTACATTACTAACATATCATTGCATATTCTGTGAGAGATAGCGAGTTTCTTGCATGTACTTGTGTGAAGTGATTCTTTAGTAATCTAGGGCTATGGACATGTCTTTAGATTCTTTGTTGTAATTCAAACGTTCTTAGATCATCATGATTTCAGTTATTTTAGTCTAGATACCGATATTTCATAAATCAATTAATTGAGAATATAATTAAGAAGATAACAACATTTCATTTAATATGGCGTGCTCATTCGTCCTATGGACGATTTTCTCGGAGTTTATCTCTGATCCGATCTGAGGATCCAAGCCTCCCTTTTCATTTCGTTAGCTTTTTCTTTTCTTGTTTTCTACTCAGATGAGAGTTGCAGTTGCCTCTCTTTCTATTGATCCAATCCTTCCTTGTTCTCGCGTCATCTGGAATTGAGATGTAGTTGCTTGTCCTGCCCTCTTCCAGATCTGTTCTCATGCTCTGCGTATCTCTCTGAATCACAACTTGCAAGCCTCCTGGATAACCTCCTTCTCCATCCTCTGATCGCACCTTGTCGATATGCTCTTATTTTTCAGATCTAGACGATTTCAGGTCATTTGTTTCTGGTGTTTGCTAATCTATGATGGATGTTCCTATCTTTCTTACTGGTTTGGTTTGTTTGGATCGGTTCGGTGTTTTCCTGTGGAGCTATTTCAGATTTTGATCTTTTTTTGGCCATCAGCGCAAGATTCCGGCTGATGACGCGACTCATGCGGCTGGACATCGGGTGGCGACCGTTTTCTCCCAAGTTGTGTTGTGTTTACGTAGGTTTGTTCTGGTTTGGGCTTTTTGGGCATTCTTTCTTTAACGGTCGTATACTTTTACTTTTTTACTCTAACTTTGTGTTCAAATGTGACAGGCTGCACTTGGTCGATTGGATTTATGTTTTCTTTTATTTTTTTATTTTTTTATGTGTGCGGTTCAACAACGGGGTAAAGCACTTTTTAGTTTTGTCGTGACTGACTTTTCCTCATTGTGTGTATCATAGGGAGCCCTTCTAGTGATGACCTCTAAGTTGAGGACTTTTTAATTTATCATATTTTTCGATCTTATATCCACATCTTAACCGTTCATTTTATAAATATTTATGAGTAAATCATTTATGTAAATTTTCAACTGAATTGAAAATCGTTAAGGCATTCATAAGTGTGATTTACCAATTACAAACTTGAACGGTTCATGTTTGACAGATTTGGTTCGTCCATTGATTTGATCTACAACTAGTTCTTAACGATCACCAATTTGGCTGAAATTTTGTATGATTGATCTACTTATATAAATCTACAACTTCAACGGTTAAGATGTCAAAATTTGATCAAAAAGTTGGTCTAATAAACAATTAATTCAAAAGTCCTCAACTAGTCCTTAACTTAGAGGTCCTCATTAGAAGGGCTCCCGTGTATCATATACATGTGGGTTTGGATAGATAGTATCTTGGTTGTTGAATAGGAGCTCATTCGGGTTCGTGATTAGTTCTTTGTAACTAGATGTTATATTGTACTTATGTCTGCTTTAATAAAGTTACGTGTCTTCTCAAAAAAATAATAATTGATTAAGACTTCGGTTTGTTATTTTGGGCTGAACACAGCGAACATTACTAGTGTATACTCTACATAACTCGTATACAAAACTAGTATACGTATTGTCGCATCCTGAGACTATTTTCAGTCCCAAAATACGACAGCAACCGCCATAATTCCGGACTAATGAATTACCAATACTTCATCTGACGTATTGACTACCCATTAGGCCGAAACCACAAGGCTAATTAATTTAAAATGACATAAATGAGAAGAGCAAATGAATAAATAAATAGAAATATACAAGTGCGGAAGGTAGCATATAAAACTTAGACAACAAGATACATGAAGAAAGTCTAAGTCATAAAATATATAACATGGGTCATCGAGCAAAGTACCAGTGGATAGAAGCTCGATAGGTCAGAGCGTGCCAAATGCGTCTAAATCAACAATCATGGAGATCAGAAAGCTGAAATACCACGAAAGATAAATAGCTCCATCAGGGTGATCCCGAAACACGAATGCTGAACAACACGCACTGCCATGTCCCTATTCACCGATCAAACTCCTCTAAAGCAAGTCTACCAAGTACCTGCAAAGTAGGGGTGAGCACATTTCCTCGCTAACCCAAAAGGGGCCAAACCCAACCGAGGTAAGGTTTGAAAATAAACGTGTAGTTCTCATAGGTAGATACTACATATAGATTTCACCGGTGATTAAAAAATTTGTAAATCATGCAACAACCAAAAACAATATTTGGCTTTATAGGCATATTTATGTAAATTTCCATGTATGCAAATGCTAACATAAAAATGACTGACCACTCAAAGTAAAAATACAGCATGCATGGCTTCACGGATCTGGGTGGCTGAATCCCGGGTTTGTCTATGCTGTAAACTAGGGCCAACTACCTATACACCTGATGACGAATAGTAACAAGAGTGTCCATTTACAGCAAATGCCTAACATATCACTCAAGGTAGCACGCCTCACTTACGTCTCGCTTAACCGTACGAGATGAGCGTAAGCAAGGAAAAATATAAACAGGGCACTGCCCCTCCGGAGGTTCACGGTCATCGACACCGTGAGAAGCAAAGTCTAAACCCTATGTCCCGTCACTTTCAGGCCAAACATCGGAAATCAGGATAACAATACTACTTTTCAATCTGAATCATCACATATGTGTCAAGCCTTGAATTTCTAAATAATTAAGTAAAGCAATAAAGTAAAGAAAACATATATCGCGAGGCATCGACAATGAACAAACAAAGATCATATAGCTTTTATATTGTAGAGCACTACACAAATTTAAAAAGTCACTGACCTAGAAGTTACGACTCACCCTACCTGATATGACGAAGTTGAAGTCCATGTGCTCCAAGTCTTAATTCTCAATCTCTGAGTGTAAGCGAAGTCCTGAATCCGTCAAGAAATATGTCAACGACTAAATAAGCTGAAAGTAGAAACATAAAGGTTATCTTATGGGCAACTACCCACTTTCCTAGTTTGACCAGGAAAAGTCAAAGGTTGACTTTAAGGTTGACCAAGTCATTACTGGTGTCACGTCGCGATCCTAGAATTATTTTACGGTTGGTTACTTTGGTCTTTTACCATTTAAAGTGACCGTTTAACCGTACAATGATCGTAAAGTTGACTTTTTGTTAAGTCAATAATTTGGGAAAACTTCCTTCTTGAACGTTGTAGAGGGCGTCGTTACGAGTTCGTGGACACGTAGCACACTCAAATCGGAGTTCGTATGAGAAAGTTATAAACAAAAGTATAAAGTTAGTGTGCGGTAAAATGGCTATATATAGGAGTTACCGGGGTGAAAAATCAGATTTTCACCCCAGCCATTTTCTCTCTCTCCCCGTGTTTTCTCTCTTCCCGATCAGAAACAGTGCCGGATGTTCCAGCCGCCACCGCGCCGCCGTCCGGCCACCCCAGGCCTCCACACCGGTCTCAAAATGACCGCCTCTAAGTCTACTTTCATTCTAGGTAAGCCATCTGATCTATCTCACATTGGTTTGAAAGAATTTCTTTGTTGAAGGCCGAGTGTACAGTAGAGGTTCTTGATTTGATTTCTCCCTCCCTAGATCACCATTTGTTGAGTTCTTTATATGTTTAGGATGGGTTTTAGGAGTACTATAATCCCCTAGAATTTGGTAGCTTGATTCGAAGTGTGTAGGGAGAATTGAAGGATTGAAGTTTCAAATTTAGATTTATTTCGGGTTTACTGTTCAGCGAGTTTTTGACCTAGTTAGAGGCCGAATTAGCCTTCGAGTTGAACTAGAAAGTTGTCCCAAATGATGCTACGAAGCTACTGGTAAATTTGGTGGCGATCCGAGGTCGCCGGAATTTCTGCCGGCGGCCGCCGTCGGCGGTGCCGCCACTTTTTGGGTAGTTTTTCATGCCCATTAATTATTACATATTGTGAGGAGTCTATGGTTAAAATTTGGTAATTTTTGGAGGAGTTTTGGTTAGGTTTTGGAATTTTCTAGTTTAGTATTATTGGCGGATAATTAAATATTATTCCGACTATCGATTATTGCCGGTTAAGGTTTAAGGATTATTTTAATGACTCCTAAGGTATTGGTGAAGTGGTTGAATGGGTGTCCATAGTAATTTCAAAATTATTATGGGTGAACCTGTTGTCAAGTGAATTATTAAAGAAAGTCGGTATGTTACGGTTGGGTAATCGGAATTAAATCTATTTGTTGAAAAGTTGTGAAAAGAAATGAACTTGGTCAACTCTTGGTAAAATAGGATTTCCTGGTCAAACTAGGAAAATACCAAGTCAACTTTGGTATGACTAATATAATGATTTGTTTGTACAGTCTCTGATTGAACGTGAGACGGACTCGACTACGCGGTTAGTTCGAGGGTTTCGCTCGAGGAGCTTTCCGAGCAGGAAGAAGGTCGCGATGAGTACTGTGAGTGGACCTTTGTTTTAAATTAAATTGCATGACATAGACTTTATTTGTTTTCTCCTTTATTTATGTGATTTCCTCCATTTAATGTTTTACGGTGATTTTTGGGAAGATGAGGATTTACTATTTTAAAGATAAACGAGCCGGGAAAGAGGTTCCTACCTTTCCCGGGGTTTTAAAGGATTTTCCCAGATTATGGTTTAATAGTTTTCACCGTTTTGGGGATTATGGAGGGGGACGTTTTAAAAAGGAGAAATTTGGCTCTTGGATTTAAAGGGTTTTAAAGTAATGGCAGAGAACCGGTTTTTGGTTCCTGGAAAGGTTTTTAAATCCAATGTATTTGGGGTGAAGTTAGGGAGATTTGACTTGGTTTTCGATTTATTATTCCCACGAGGTTTTACGAGGTTTTACAGGTTTTAAAAGGATTTAAAGGATAAGGATATATATTGCATGCTAGCATGAACCCTCTCCAGATGGAGCGGGTACCATCTCTGGATTGTAGCAGGTCTGACCCTCTTCGGTGGTAGCTGGTCATTATGACCCTCCCGGATAGAGCAGGTCAGGACCCTCTTCGGTGGTAGCTGGTCAAAAGACCCTCTCCGATGAGCTGGTCAATGGACCCTCTCGTGGTAGAGCGGGTCGGTTTTCTCGTGGATGAGGTTAACACCCCACATAATTGTTTATATTTGAGCCAAGACATTATTTATGTTTTACTTGCATGCAGATTTTCCTAGAAAAACTTAGAGGGAGAACATTAAAGGAATTAGAGCTTTTAAGTTTTATTTTTGTCCACTCACCCTGACAGTTTTCAATGTTTCTCCCCTGGGCCCTTCGTTCTCAAATGCCCAGTGGTGCAGGGTTCTCGAGCGGAGGTCGTGCGCGTACAAGAGTCGAGGCATAGTCGATCAACCCGTTGCCACTTGAAATTCTTTAGGGTAATCTTCTTTGTAGACTGCTCTGACTAACCCAGTTTAGCTAATTAAGTAGGTTAGGGAGCAGGATGCCTTCATGAGTTAGGGGTTGTTGTTAGATACTCATGGAAGTGTTGAGTTGGTATGTAGGAAGGGTTGGCCATTTCAAGGGGGTTTCGGTAAGAAGTTCCCTTGAGGTGGTCCCCGCAGGGTCTACTTCTGGTTAAAGGGATTTAACTTGGGGTGGGTCCTGACAACTGGATTGACCAAAAAATTGACCAAGTCTACTGAGTTGGTCAAAGTTAACCAAGACTCGGTAAACTCAATAAACATCTCGTTTATTTTTCCCGACACTAGAATCTAACTATTTGATACCTCGATCCTCGAACAGGGTGAGAATCGTGATTATTATTCATTCGGTATTTACGTCGTTCTGTCGCCTATTTAATTTAAAATGTTTTTGAACAATGTTTAATAAAAAGGTTATAAACCTTTGGTAACTACAAAACCTTTAAATTAAATAACTATAGCAGTAAAAAGGTAAGTAAATAAATCTGCTACAGTAAAAAGTGAAAGTCAACTAAAAACAGTAAAAGTCAATAGTTGATAGTAAAGTCAACTATCAACGGTAAACGATAAAAGTAAAACTGTAAAAAGGTAACTCAGGTAAAACTGTAAAACTGTAAAACTGTAAAAGTTAAACCATTAAACAGTAAAAATGACAGTTTGTAAATATTGAAATCTGGTAGGGGTATCAGGTAATTTCACAACTCAGTAAATCGATAACTTGGTAAATCGGTAACAGTAAAAACCAGGATTTTTACCCTTGAGTTTCCTGATTGGTTTCCGGCCAGAAATTCCGACATACAAAGTTTGATCTCTATCCTAACCTGCAAACCTAGGTTCTACACAGTCCCAACAACCTAGAATCAACTAAAACAGAAGAAAAAGTGGATTAGAGAGTTACCCAATCGAACCCGAAAGCTCGAAGACGGTGTTCTACGGCTGCATGTCGTTCTCCAACTTTTCCTCCACCTCCTCGACGTTGTGGCTCCTCCTAGAGCTGTCTACTTCCACCCTAGAGCTGATGCAACAGGTTTGGACGTTAGGGGAGCGCTGGAACAGCTCGGTGGAGCTCCAGCTGGTTTGCTGGGTTAGGTGGCTAGGCTGGACGGTGCTGAGCATGACACAGAAGGCGACGACGAGGCTGACGGTTGTGACGGTGAGGTGAGACACGTGACGATGTGGCTCGATTGGGGTGGTCTCTGATCTGGAGACACTCTCTATTGAGAGAGTGAAGGCAGAAGAGGAAAGAGAGAGGAGAGAAGAAAAAAAAGGAGAGAAGAAAGAGATAAGAGGATAAGGGAGAGAGAGAAAAGAGAAAAGTGTCGGTGAGGGAGAGAGAATTTATAAAAGTTTTCAAAGGTCACGATTTAACATCGAAATTAAAATAATGGAAAAACCAAAAAAAATTCTGTAAACCATATATTTGAAAATAAAATGTCAAATTAAGTCAGTAAAATAGGACAAAAACACGTGGAGTGGTGGAAAAATGTTCCGTAAATACTCCTACACATGTGGTGACGTGTGCTCTAATACAAAAGTATTAGAGTTGTAGCACCCCTGGGGGGTAAACTACAGTAGCCACGAATTTAAGCCAATACGAAGCCAACACGTCCGAAGGACGTGCCAACAACTTATTAACCTAAAGTCGTAGGCTTTTTAGTGAGTAAAATAAAATTTAACTTTAAATACTTTGAGTGGCACCACATGAAATCCTTAAAACAATCATCAGAGTTTATCTAATTTCGCGGAAGGTGGTCAAAATAAAGGGGACAATTTAAAAACTTTAGCGACAACAATAAAAATACACAACATGGTTAATAAATCGGGATGACACCTTTACTGTTTATGTGGTAAGCTTTGGTAAATGACTCAAAGGGTAAAACCGGAATAGGGAGTACACTTGGACCGAACATCAAGAAAGGAATGAAGCTCCACACATAGCTCTCTCTATCTTTCCCGTCACAGTACCTACAAACAATCTGTTGTAGGGGTGAGCGTCGTCCTCGCGTGCTCACGTAGGCCCACCAATGATAGGTTTGAAAACCAAAAACCGTATATATACATATAGATTTGAGCTCGTAATAAAACCATTTAGAAAATCCTTGGCACACAAAAACCATCATTTTATATCCTTTAGGAAAACAGTGCAGTATGCTAAAAACATAGGGGCCCAGAGCGCTCAATGTACAAGTACAGCCTGCAGGACTTTCGAATCTCAATGACTGAATCCCGGGTTTGTCTTCACAGCAAACCGGGGCCAACTACCTATGCGCTTGAAAACACATAGTAGCGAGAGTGTCCATTTCCAGCTAAATGCCCAAACAGCGCATCGCACTTACGTCTCGCTTAACTCTGTACGAGACGAGCGTAAGCGGGATATTTAAAATAAACAGGGCATCGCCCCCCCGGAGGTTCACGGTCTCGACACCGTGGGAGTGCTAGATACTAGGTCCCGTCACTCTCAGGTCACACACCGGAAATCAGGACAACGGTGTTCCACACATCTCACATTGACGTATAAAAATCTTTTACGTCTAGCCTCGGGTTTTCTTGACCCAATCATAAATCATTTATCATTTAATATAAAGAAAACTTTCCCGAGGCATCGACCATGAGCATACACAAAATCATGCACTTTCTTATACATATATAAAACCACTACCAAGGGGGTTCAGATTCCCTACCTGGAATTGTCGTTCCATACGTAAGCTCCAAGCTTCCAGGAACTGTCTCGATGAACCGAGGTCACCTCGTAAGCTACATCGTCCAATAATCACTGCAGAATAGAGTAGCTTAGCAACCAAGAAACAATAGCAGTTCAGTTGACCACAACATTCCTAGTTTGACCAGGAATGACCGCATTGACTAAGTTGACCAACCAATTCCTTTTTATGGCACTTTAACCTTTTGACTTTCTTTTCCAGTTATCGACTCTTTACTCAATTACCGGAAGTCCGACTAAACTTCTGAACTTTCCTTAACCACTTTAACTTGACGCTAGGGTGTCACACTAACCAATTTATTTACCGAGAGTCGATTTATCGATTTACGTGAAACACCAACTTTACTTAACATGGTCAACTTAACATTTTTCAGAAATTCCGGTTATCATTTTCCGATAACAATTAACACTTTACCAAATTAACCAACAAGTTTCAAACTTCATTGAACTTGAATTCTTTAACCATTTTTCTGAAAATGAAACTTTCCCGAAATGGAAACTTTCCTTTAATGGAAACTTTCCCAAAATGGAAAGTTTCCCAGATTATCAGGTTTCCAAACTTACAAGGTTTCCTAAAATGGAAGGTTCCCAAATACAGTTAGTTTCCGTTTTTAATAGGTTTCCTTATACGTAATTTCCGATTACGACTCTTTAACCCAACTAAACGGAAACAACACCTTAGAAGGGATTCGAAGACTACCTTCTCGGCATTTCTGCCGGTTTAACTGCATCTCCGGAATCGTCACCGGATTCCGGCAACTTGCCGGAAATTCGCCATAGTTTCCCTCGTTTCTTCGCCTCCAAGTTATCGACAACACAACAACAAAACCACATCAAATCAGCAATCAACACAGTAGCTCAAAACCAGGAGATCTGTCTCACCTCTATACCTCTGCTCCAAAACCAGTGCAACTGCCTCGGTCACCACCTCCATCAGCTGCCTCCAAGCTCCTGTTAGTCTGAACGGCGGCTTGGCTCCTTCCTCCTCAGGCATGCAAGCCACCGTGACCGGGAAAACATTCGAAACCGAGAGGGGAGGGCTCTCGGAGGAGCAGAACCCAGAAAGAAGAGAAGAATATGAGACAATCAATCCCTAACTAGATTCAAGGGCTAGGGGTGTTCGAAAAACAAGGGATGAAGAAGAGATTACCTCAAGGAAGCTTGAACTCGCCGGAGATGAGGGAGAATCGGAGGAAGAACCGATTTAGGCTAAGGGTTGACTTTTGAATTGGAGAGGAGAGTGAGTGTAATCTGGATTTATGGGTATGGGTAGAGAGAGGAGAGTGAGGCGAGCTCGGCGGTGGTGGCGCGACAGCCAGGCGCGGCTTGACGCGGCGGCGACGGCGGCTGGACGGCGCGACTGCCTCAGGCTCCCTCTCGGTCTCTCTGTTTCTGTCTCTCTCTTCTCTCGACAAAAATGAGAGAAAGGGGAGATATTGGTTTTCATATATGCAGATCCAATGGTCCAAAATAAAGGATGAAGATCAAAGGCCAAGATTAAAAGTGGGGTTTTAAAATCAGAAAATAGTAATTTAGAAATTACCATGGACTTCGGAAATCCGTAGAAAATAAACCGAAGCTCCGAAAAATAATCCGAAAATACCGGGAGACTCGTGTTGACACGTACTATGACATCGAGTCATTAAATCAGGTATTTGGAGAACTTTGAAAAACTCGAAAACGAACGTGGTCGTTAACTTGCGAAGTTACCGAATGCGACTTAAACCTCAGTAACTCGCCATTAACCACGGTTAAAACGTGCGGGGTCCCACAAGAGTACATTCTCGACGTACTGGAAATGAATTGATAATAAACTAATGTGTCAAAAAATTAAATAAAAATATCAGGGTCTCACACTCTACCCCACTTAACGATATTTCGTCCTTGAAATTAAACAAGACATCAATCGAGGTGCGGGTATGTCTTCCGCATAACTGACTCAAGCTCCCAAGTAATCTTTCTTCACTATGATGATCTCATTGCACCTTCATTACAGGAACCTCACAATTCTCAAGTTTTCAAACATCACGATCCATGTTGCAACATGTTTAGACGTTAAGGGAGCGCTGGAACAGCTCGGTGGAGCTCCAGTTGGTTTGCTGGGTTAGATGGCTGGGGTGGACGGCGCTGAGCATGACGTAGATGGCGGAGGCGAGACGTGGTTGACAGTGGTGGCGGTGAGGCGAGACGCGGGTTGACTGGGGTGGTCTCCGATCTAGAGACACTCTCTGTCAGAGAGTGAAGGCAGAAGAGGAAAGAGAGAGGAGAGGAGAAAAAATAAGAGAAGAAAGAGATAAGAGGACAAGGGAGAGAGAGAAGAGAAGAGAAGAGAAAAGTGTTGGTGAGAGGAGAGGAGAAAAAAAGAAGAGAAGAAAGAGATAAGAGGATAAGGGAGAGAGAGAAGAGAAGAGAAGAGAAAAGTGTTGGTGAGAGGAGAGGAGAAAAAAAGAAGAGAAGAAAGAGATAAGAGGATAAGGGAGAGAGAGAGAGAGAAGAGGAGAAAAAAAGAAGAGAAGAAAGAGATAAGAGGATAAGGGAGAGAGAATTTATAAAGATTTAACGATCGAATCTAACTGTCACAATTTAACATCGAATTTAAAATAATGGAAAAACCAAAAATATTTTCTGTAAACCATATATTTGAAAATAAAATGTCAAATTAAGTCGGTAAAATATGGCCGAAAAAATATTCCGTAAATACTCCTACACATGTGGTAACGTGTGCTCTAATACAAAAATATTATCGTACATTTTCGACATATCAAAAATAAATTAATGTGTCAAAAAATTAAATAAAAGTATCTGGTTGTCACACGTATACCTACTATCCTGACCGAAGCTTTTTGTGATTCAATCTTAGTTATTAGTTCTTTCTCAGCAAGGTGCATGAAGTTGAAAAGCAGATAAGCTAGCGTCCAAATGTGCTGTTTATTCGATATAGGGTACCAGAAAAGACGTATGAATCGTTAGAGGACATGTCTTCTGGTCAATAGTACTCAATGAACGTGCCTGGGCATAGTCTGGCCATTTTCTCTGTACCTTGGTATATAGCGGAACACCATCAATTTTTATGTGAATACGTACCAAATCAAGGCCACTCAAGCACGTGAAGATCGATGGACATGAGAATCGTGTTCATCCGCAGGATATATATGGTTGTAAAGAAGTAGTTGAAGATGGTTCTTTGAGCTGTAAAATACATTTCTTAGTCAGTTAATATTGAATAGTTAACACTATTATAAATAGTGAGAAATTTTGCAGTGATACGGTATAACCACATGACATTGTTCAGTGGTTTTACATTTTATTTAAATTTAGACGTGTGAATTTTCGGCACAAAAATACATTTTATCTATTTTGTAAAAGACCATTTTGGATTTTTTGGTTTTTAAGAATCTAAACTCTTAACTCTAAACCTTAAACGCTAAATCCTAAACCTTAAACCTTAGTTTGAATTCATTAAATACCCATAAATGTCATTTAACAAAACATTCAAAAACCATAGTTTTTCATATGAAATGTAGTGAATTCAAACAATGTCATTTCTTAGTGGAAATATGAAATGTAGTGGCAACATCATCAATGTTTGTAATAATTTCTATCTATATCAGCTGCAGGTGGGTTCTGAGTAATCGAAGCTCCTGTCAAATAAAAGATGTGTTTATTTATTTATTTTATATGTTAGATAAAAATATATATATATTAAGAATAATATATATACTAGGACATGTAAGTATAAACTGATATAATATCATGAATGAATAATAAGCATATTCAAACGAAACACAAAGAAAATAACTAGCAACCCTAGAATAGGGTATATAAAGTAATAGTGCATTACATTCCATATCAAATAACTAGTGTTTTAGTATAATAATGTAACAATACTATCTATAAGATGGAATAAGAAGCAAAAGAAAAAATTGAAGTCACCTGAACATGAAATAGCAAAACAAAGGAGAAAAAAAGAGCGGAAAAATAAAACTAAATAGTAAGAAAAAAGAAGAAGAATGGAAGTCAATAAAAAAGGTAAAAAAAGGAAAGAAAATTGCTGAAATAAAGAAAGCTAAAAGAAAAACAGAAGTACAAAACGAAAGTAGGAAAGCCAAACAAAAATAATGTAAAAAAACAAAGAAATTTGCACTAACCAGAATTCAAATTTAGGTAGAGAGAAGACAACTAACATGCAAGACAAACTGAAACACAAGCATAATTAAGTTCTAACAATATAGACTTTTTGCATATATACAAGGTTCTAAAAGTCGTTAGTCGGTCGGTCAGTCGGAAACTAACGAGTAGAAGAATAGTTGAGAGAGTAGCCGGGAAGTACTCGTTTTTAATTTTTGGATTTATTTATATTTTTAAAACATATAATTAAATATAATTTTTAAAATATATTATAATGTTCAAAATAATAAAATATTCAATAAAATACCGAGTTGGGCCGATTTTTTACCGAATTGAGCCGATTTTTTCCGAGTTGGGCCGTCTACTCGGCCGATTTTCTTCCGGCCGACTTTGTATTCCAATTTTCTTAAAATCGTCTCGAATGGATGCTGACTAGCGAGTACTCACCGAGCATTCGGCCGACTAGGTCAAGTTTTAGAACATTTCATATATATAAGGTCATATATATTTGTTTGAGACCCCCAAAATTAATTAGAGGCCATGTGCATGGAGGATCAACAATGAAGCAGCAATTGGATGTAGCCTCATAATTTCCTTTAACACCATTTTCTTTTTCTATTTTTTTTGTTACACCAGCTTTAACACCATTTTCAAGTACTCCAACTTCTGTAACTTGATTCAACCCAAAACAAATTGTTTTATTTACTTGGGAGCGGATCCATGGTATACAGAATTATTATTAAGATTATAACCAAAGTAAATTACATGTTTGCTCTCTAGTACGTTATGTACGTTATACATACAGGAGTGAGACATGAAACCAAGACGTCCGAATATCCAAAGAAACAACATAATGAAAATTTAGCTACTTACAAAACGGTATATAAATCTCAACACATCATTCCTATAGAAGATGAACCATAATTAAGTCATATGCAACACTATTCCTTTTTTAGAGCAAACAATAGAGAGTTTCATTAATGGGAATACAAATTACAACCATAAGAGACAGCGGTGGTGGAAATAAATTCACCACTCTCCTCTACCTACCCGAAAACCCAACGATTACAGTGGACAGGAACCGAAATGGGTTCAACCGTAACTTAACCTAATCTTTTATCTAATTGTGTTTGGGCTTTTGGGTCTTTTGAGTTATTTTCATGATAAAAGATGTGGAGAATATCGAAATTTGAAAAGTCATCATAGAGATTTTAAACAAAAAAGTATTCCACCTAGGAAAAGGATTTTGAAGACAACCGAGAAAAAAGAAAGAGTCGTCTTCTAACCAAATAAGTTTCTAATCTCAAACCCAAAATGGTTTAAATAATTACCTTGATAACTGTCGTAACTTCTTGCTGCTACAGTGCTAGGAATATCGATATTAGAACCAAAAAAATCCAAGTAAACAACTCATATAATCCTTGAAATTTGTTTCCAAAGCCCCTTTGATTATCTCATGTTTTCAAGCTCCATTCCTGTTGATCTTGATCGATCCACCCAAAAATATGAGGATGCCAATTAACCTCCACAAAAATTGGAGTTTACGATGTGGCAGATCAGTAATGATGTTATGCATGCAACCGATTGCCAAACCACTTTCACGCAGCACGAATGTGACTAATCTCATTAATCGAGAACCAAGCTTCTCCGATCAAATCGATCCGCTTTATTTGTAGCATGCCAAACAAACTTTGTCTTAAGTTTGGTAGTGTGTGTATGCGTGATATATAATAGTTTGAAATTTACAGCATAAAAAAACTCAAGAGTGCATGTATGTGTATGAGGATCACTTACTTCTTATATCTCATTTTGATTTACATATTTGGCTTCAAACAATCCAACCACCCCAACTAGCTAACCTCCTCAATCAAGCTTTTTTAAGGTGGTTGAATTATTTGAAGGCAACTATATAATTAAGAAACGCATCGATCTTAGCTAGCTCATCTCTGCATCTGCTTAAACCAGCACAAGTAATGTAAAGAGCTCGAGAGATGCCTCTCTCTCCATATGCATCATAATTTTCTCACACCATCTGGAAGGATCCCATATATATAAAGGCAAGGCAACACCTAGATAGTATGTACATCTACGTGCCATTTCTTGTAACCACAAAACCGAAAACGTCAAAAAATGTGACAATTTGCTTCAGCAAGACGTACAATAATAGTATAATTTTCATCACCTAGCTCGCTCATGATTATTGCTGGTAGAGATATTCAAGCAATTGTGGTATAGGATTTATGAGAAGAAATAGTTGTCTGTAGTTTCATTGTCGGTGAGACGAAACCGTACCAAAAGATTGATCCTAGCTAGCTAGAACAGGACCACTCTCTGTTCTTCATTATAGATTTCTATTATTTAGGGCTGTTGGGTATCATTTTACAATACTGTTTTTGTTTTTGTTTTCAAATTTCAAGAATGGGTATAATTTACGTTGGTTAAATTAGAAAAACAGCAAAACCAAAATTTAAAAAACCATTCAGAAATTATGAATAAACTTGGGAAACGAGGTTTTGAAGTTTTCATTGTTTTTCAAAAACAATTCACCCCGCAATCGGAGAACTTGATAAATTGTTTTTATTTTTGAAGGTCTGCAAACAACAGATCTCTTTTACTCTTCTCTTCCACAATTTCCATTTGAACTGATCTCCTATTTTCTCATGATATGATCTACAATATCTACACTTTCTTCTTCCCCATCTTTTCCATTGAACCTTGGATATTCTGGAATTGGAGGAATGAAAGATTTTGCAAATTCCTATATCAGATTACTTGAATGATTAGGGTGACTATCTCATGGGCGATGAAATAACAACCTATTTGATTGATCCTTTTGAACTAAAGATTCAAACGAGATCATATGATATATTGAATAAAAAAACACCGATGGAGTTTGTTCTTACTGTCGATTTCGTCTACAAGAATACTATATATATTTTTGGAATTTTCTATTATACCTTGAAGTATATCATACCTTTAATTTGTAGAATATTTTAGACATTTAGATTTATAATATATATCCAATGACCCTAAATATTTATTATAGTTTTATTTTTACTACCAGAATCAACAGTTTGGCCGACGAAATATTTTCGTCGGCTTGTTAACCAAATTCGTCGGTTATGACTTTAGCCGACGAAATGAGAAATAGTCGTCGGCTATAGTCTCACACTTTAGTCGACGAATTTTTTATATTTTTCGTCAGCTAAAGTTTAAGACTATAGCAGACAAAACAATATTTCGTCGACCATTGAGACTTTGGCCGACGAAATAGTCTGAGGTGAGGGGCGGTGAAGCTTGGTTGACCGACTAATGAGGTTGTGAAGGTAGAGGAGGAGGGTTGGAGGTTGTGTAGGTAACGTTTTAGGGTTTGAGAGGCGAAGGAGGCGAGAAGAGACGAAGGACGCGTGGAGAGGGAAGAAATTTTTTGAGTGTTAAGGTTCGGCTAAGACTGGATTTATTTATATAGTCATTACTATAGCCGACAAAATAAAAACCTCGTCGGCTATAGTAATGACTTTCGTTGGCTTTAGGCATGCAACTCGTCGGCTGTAGTTTATTATTTATTTATTTTATTAACTGTAGCCAATGAATTTTAAATAATATCGTCGGCTATTGTCCTTTTATTTTTATTTTATTTATTTATTTTATTAACTATATCCGACAAATTTTCAATAATATCGTCGGCTATAGTCCTTTTTATACATCACATATTTATGATTCGGATGATCAATTCACAAAAAAAAATCCAACTGTCAGATATCATCATTATATCGAAATATGTGTATGAGAAAATATTCATCTAGATCCGACAACGCAACAGGCTCAATCCGGGCAATCAAATCCCTAAACACACGGAAACGGTCATTGGTCCGTCTAAATTACCTATTTTGCTCGGACCTTCAACTGAAAATAGTTTCAAATCGATGAAACGCAACCATTGATATAAAAAATTTATGCAAAAATAACCACTGGAGAGAGGGCAACCTATAGAGAGAAAGAATGGAAAATTGCATTGACCGTAACTATCGGTACCGAGACTTTACCGAAATTACGTAATTTTTTAACCGAAGATGTATTTCACCATTCTGGTCATATTTTATTTCACGACTTTTCTTTGTCTGAAGCTTCTACGTATAGTTTGAAACGGAACATTTACTTAACATTTAATAAACAAGTTTTACAACATTAGTAGGCATGTTGTGATTCGGATGATTAAAATTCACAAACAAAAATCCAACCGTCAGATATCATCATTATAACGAAATATGTGTATGGAAAAAAATTTATCTAGATCCGACAACGTTATGAGCTTGATCCGGACGGTCAATCCCGTTAGTCAAACCCTTAAACGCACGGAAACGGTCATTGCCCGGACCTTCAACTGAAAATAGTTTCAAATCGATGAAACGAAACCGATGGTATAAAATTATTATTTAATTTATTATCTAATAGCCGACGAAATATTATGGTATTCGTCAGCTAAGGTTTAGGGTTTAGCCGACGAATAATTAAGGTATTCGTCCACTAAGACAGTTTTAGCCGACGAAATAAGCTATGTTTTGTCGTCTGAAATGGTTTTAGCTGACGAATTATAGCATATTTCGTCGGGTAAAACTATCTTAGCTGACAAAATATAGCTTATTTCATCGGCTAAAGTATTAAAAATATATAAAAAAACATGGTGTTTAATGTAAACCATACTAATTTCATGTTCATATATCACCAAAATTCATATAAAATAACAGAAATATGAATTCAACATATGTAAACTATAAAACACATCCATTCTTTTTTATTACAAATTAATGGATTACGTCCTCTAAATTAAAACTAAGGCTCGTAATCGGAATCATCTGATGTGTCTTCTTCCGTGTCATAATTAATTTCTGGCAATCTCTGTCTTTCCTCATCATCAGAGTCCTCTTCTGTTTTTTTATTTGGATTAACATCAATAAGTCATGGCTCTTTATCACGAATTTAAACCGAATGACTCGCTTTAAAATTTTTAAGGCAAATTGTAGAAGAGTCAGGAATACCTATTACGCTGAGCTCTTGATAAGCAACATCTTCTTCCTCCTCTTTGGCTTCTCCAACTGTAGCCGCCCGGTAAATGTTTCGAGAGTCCACATGGTTGACTACTTTCCACGAATCACCCTTAACAAGGTCATCAAGAAAACACTTGTTTTACCGATGTGACAAAAATGAACTGGTCATTTTGATAACAGCTTGTAGCAGTGTTCACCGATAAAATCATGTACTAATCGGTCTTCATGCGCTGCGGGCTAGTATCAAACTATCTACACTTGAAGAGGTGCACTGTCATGCCTTACCCATAAACGAGTTCCACCACTGAATCGAGAACACCGTAATAGTCAACTCCATTCCACCCACCATGCACCATCACCCAAGAATTATGTGTTCTCTGTCTGCTGTCTCTCTATTCACATATAAATTGCACGTCATTCACCTAGCACATTGAATAAACTCTTGACATTATCGGCTTCATCACTAGAAGTCTTAGTTCGTACGACCAATTTGGGTAACCATCGAATTGAATATGGTTCTTCTGCAACCAAATATTCAACCAACCAAACATAAATATGGATAATTATGCAATAAAGGAGACAAAAACAGAAATAAAGAATTACATTCTCAGCCGTCAAAATAGTTTGCGAATTCCTTGTTAGGGTACTCGAGATCACCTTGAATGTCTGGGCAGCATAAATGGATGTCTCTCTAGTATTCAACTTTTGGACAGTTAATCAATACCCAGCAGTGGGCTATGACTAGCTCATGTGGTTGCAACTTATAGGAGTCTGGCAAAATTCTATAAACTTCAACATCATTGGAGAGTATGGAAAAATTGAATTTCGGTACATCTACCGATATGGTTTGCGGAGTTTCCTTCAACGCTCCTAAATAAAACTTCATGTAGGTGACGCACTCGTGCGAAATATATTCTTCAGCTATACAGCCTTCAAGCGCGGATTTATTAGCCATATAAGCTTTGTAGTCTCCAAGTTACCTATAAATCAAGTTGCAAAGTGTTATGATTAAATATTGAACATGTATAGTGAGGAATTCATGTGTAAAAAACGTATCTTTCCATGTGATACATCCAAGTGTAGTGTACTAGACCGGTAAGCAACAATTGCTCGGGAAGACGGATCATCAAGTGAGGAATGATGTCAAAAAAAATTTGGAGGAAATACCATCTCAAATTTACACATTATATAAATGATGTCCTCTTGCATTTCTCAGAGTTCAGATTTTTGACTTTCCGTGTGCATAACTTATGAAAGAATCTTGACAACGCTACTAACGGCTCCACCATCTGACGGGGAAGGAACTGTCGAATGAAAACTGGGAAGAGATGTTGTAGCAGGATATAACAGTCATGACTCTTCAACCCGTACATCTTATTGTCCCGGAAGTTCACACACCGGGCTATATTTTCTGCATAGCCTGAAGGATACTTCACACAACTCATCCACCTGAAAATAACGTTATTCTAGCCAGGATTCACAGTGTAAGGAGCTTGAGGCATTTTTTTCTTTCCTTCTTTCAACAACAGATGTCTTGTGTATCCATTTTTTTAAGATCAATGTGTGTCTTAAAAAAATGGACACTTAAGCGACGAAATATTTTTCGTCGCATAAGTTGAAGCAACAAAAATTTTCTTTGCATTAGTTTATGCGACGACTTTGTTTAGGTTTATACGACGAAAAATATTTAGTCGCTAAAGGGGTACTTATGCGACGAAATTTTGGGTTTTCGTTGCATAAACCTAATGCTACGAATCTTATGTGACGAATTTTTCGTCGTTTAAAGTCTTATGCGACGAAATGAAATCGTCGCATGAGACTTTTTCTCTACAAGTGTATTTAGATATTAAAAACTAGTAGCTAGTTTGATTCTCCCTTTTTGTTTTACAAAAACAGTTTTTGAAAAACAATTTTGCAAATTGTTACAGAACGCGCTCTTAGCTTCTGCGAAAATCTTCATCAACAAAACCTTAATCAAGTATTATTCACACCTGATAACGAAAAGAGGTTGTGATCTGAAGTCTACGCACAGCTGCACAGGTTCAATTGGTTCCTGAAAGTGATCGAGGTGAGGTCTCTTCTGGTTTTGATGGCGTGTATCGTTGGGATTCCTAATGCTAAATTGATAATGTTGTTGCGTAATTAGTGTTCTTTAATTTTCTGGTGTTAAAAGCTACGCTCTTCATTTGTTGAAGTAATTAAAAGTTTTTTGAGGATTACATAATGCGGGGCTGTATGTAAGGGAAATATGTTGGCTTTGGAGGTGTAGATAGGATAATTCTATTTAAATAGGTATTGAAAAAAAAAAGTGTAATTGATGATGTTAACTAAGTCATAAAGTTACTCAATCTAGAGATAACTTAAGATTGAACAGAAAAAAGCTTCTGTGGGAGAAATTGAACCCCAGACTAATAACATACAAGCTAATTACACTACCACTCGAGCGCACCTTATGAATATGACTTTTTAATACCTTGTCTGAATTTATCACGAAACTAAGTGGTATACGGGCCCTATCATTCACGTGTGTGGCTCCGCCTCTGGATGTATATGTGAGAATGAGCATCTGTACGTGTATGTGATTTATATGAACGTTGTGCTAATTCTTTCAAATTTAGCAGTCAGATATTTGTGCTTTGTGACTTTGTGTGGTACATAGGAATGGTCTCTTGTAGTGCTAGCTTGATCATTTCTTCAATTGATGTGTAATGCGTTAATATCTGTGCTAGGGTAAAGGTAACATATTGTAACCAGCTGAGTGTGGCAGCGCTTTTTATTCTAAATTGATTTTGCCATGTTTGTGTTGCTGTGCTATTTCTTTTTAATTGCTTTGTCAGTGTTGTGCCGGCCGTGTGTATTATAGGCGTACTACGTTAGGGTAGTTTGGGTGATTTCTTATTCTCAACCTGGCTACATAAGCTCTTGTATTCTATAATTTCTAATCGATAAGGATAACCACAATATAACTTCTATCTCTTTCATCGTGTTCTTTAAGTTTTCTGCTCTCGACTCTTAATAAAACCTTGATTCTTTAAACGAGGGAGAGACATATGCAGGAATACGTTGTTCGTGCGATTTATGTTGCTTTGCTATAACATGTATAAGAGTGTTTAAATTCAACTTATAACATTTGAAAGAACACCATGATGATACTGCGTTATTCTTTTACCAGAACTTATTAACGTAGCCCCTTGTGCATGCAACCTGTCGCCTCATTTCTTTACTTATGGTGACATTCTTGTTTTCATGAAGAAAAAAAACATGGAGACTGTTTGTACCATAAGATACAAACAACTTGCAGGAACGTACATTACTGTTGTCGTAGACGATTAGTAGGAATGGCTAGCAGATGTTTGGCCCTGGGAACTGTTAGACCGTACTCCTCAGTCATGTCCAACTCAGTTGGCAACATAGTATCTGGAAGTTCCCAATCAAAGCAATGCACAAGTTGCGCCACCACCAGATGTACCACAGTTGGCCCTAGATGCATTCCCGGGCAACCTCTTCGGCCGGAACCAAACGGAAGAAGTTGGAAGTCCCGACCACGGAGATCTATATTACTACCAACAAATCTTTCCGGTATGAACTTCTCTGGATCAGCCCAAGCACTAGGGTCTCTACCAACTGCCCATACATTTACGATGACGTGCGATTTTTTGGGTATGTGGAAGCGGTTAATAGTGCAATCTTTAATGGCTGCATGGGGGATCGACAATGGAGCAAATGGATGTACCCTCAAGTTTTCCTTCACATGTAAAAGTGAGATATCCTCAACAATGGAGCAATGGCTACCCTTCACATGTAAAAGTGGAGGTAGCCTCAACAATGGTGCAATGGCTACCCTTTTATTATGTTTGGCTTTTCTCCGCTCCAATAAAAGTGAGATATCCATGACAAACTACAACGCATCATTTCGTTTGCCCAAACTCATGAAAATATTGATTTCAAGAATACTCCCAAAAATGATGTTAGCAAGTCATGCGTATGGAGTAGGCTGCAAAAAAGAAAAATACTTGCGTCAATGATGTTAGCAAGTCATGCGTATGGAGTAGGCTGCAAAAAAAGGAAATACTTACGTCAATACCGGTATTGACGCAAGTGCGTGCGTACTCTCCTTTATTTACATATTTCTAACAATGTAAATTATAATCATAGGCATTTCAAAAGTTTAATTATCCAATCCCTGTAAAAAATCAATTTGAAAAAAGATCGTTTACTCAATCAAATGCATCAATCAAATGGACGGCAGTTCATGAGACTGCTAACTTTCATCATAACTGTCCATTTGATTAAAGCATTTGGTTGAGTAAACGATCATTTTTCAAATTGATTTTGTGCATATGTGATCTTGATTGGTTAATTAAATTTTTGAATGACTAAGATTATGATTTACACTGGTAAAAATATGTAAATAAAGGTGAGTATGCACGCATTCGTCAATACCGATATTGATGCAAGTATTTTTTTAAAAAAAAACAACCCTCCATAACACCAACCTGAGCTAAGAAGAATTATTGTTACTTGGACGTCCATAAACAATGCACTAACCAAACTCTGTTTCCTGTATCATAATTGGACGTAAACCTAGCTGGTTACAAATACTCTAAATATGGGGTCCGCCAGTTTTATGAAGGGAAGACATAGCTCTAAATATTCCCCTAGTTCTTTCTAGGTCTACAACTCAATATGGATTTGTCCATCATACAAACAATTTTGAACTCAGTCGAGTTCCGAGTTAAAGAAATCAGACCCTTGAGTGGGTTAAAGAAGCATCAAGCATGCAGTCTGGTACATGCTCAAACCAAAATCTTCCGGTGTAAGTTTCATATAGGATCACTCGATGGGAATGAATCAATTAGGCCTTATCATTTGACCCTTCGACTGATACGAATCACGGCTAAGTTGTTAACTGCGGAAACGAAAACAACACGAACACGGGTATTGGTCGAAGAAATTGTTCTTCTCTTATTATTGTGCTTAAAGGCTACAATCTCTGATGTCTACTCCTTTGCTACAATAACACTATGATTCGATGCTAGAACTAATGCTAGGCATCTCTATTTATAGAGTCACAAACCCTATAAATCCTTATCTAACTAGAAAACTATACATTGTCCTAGTTAGACAACTATTCCTCTCCCATAAAGGAGAAGGAATCCTAATTCCTAAAAGCTAAAGGATACACCCGTATCATGGCTCCCCCTCTTCTAGAAACTTAAACTCCCGTTTAAGTTAAAACTGGAGATTAGGAAACTCGAGAGTTCCCTTTTCCTTGCTGAACCATTTCGCCTTGCTTGGAACTTGACCCGCACGTCCAATCAGAAACGCCGTCCGCTGTCCTTTACGTGTTGTAGTCACCTTCCGCTCCAAAATGCAATCTTCGGCTAATGGATCCTCTTGGTCAAACCATAAGTCTTCAACTGATGGTAGAACCGTCTTGTTGTCACTGTTGTCACCGTCATCATCAAGCAGTGGCGGCTTAAACAGCTTCAGATATTCGGCGTTGAAAACCGAGTACATGCCCAAGTAAGGTGGCAAGTCGAGCTTGAAGGCGTTGTCTTCAATCTGCTCCAGTACACGAAAAGGTCCGTACCGCAGTGGCTTGATCTTCTTACCTTCTCCCTTAAGACGCTCCTTACTCAGCTTTAACCACACTAAGTCACCAACTCAGAAATTACAAGGCACTCGATGCTTGTCATGCTTAGCTTTGTACTTTGCTTGTGACTTCTGTAGTTGTGCTTCAACAGTTGCATGAATCTGACTAATATTCTCCAGGAAACGCTGTGCTCGTAGCCTATCACTCTCTCCCTTTCCCTGGTGACCGTCTCCAACCGTGAACACCATGTCAAAAGGACTTGGAGGCAGATACCCGTAGCACGCTTCAAAAGGTGACGTTCCTGAAGAGCTATGTACTGCCCTGTTGAACGCAAACTGCAGATATGGAAGACTCTCATCCCAAGTCTTCGGATGTCTAGCATTGTAACCCCTTAGCATATGCACCATAGTCCTGTTAACTACTTCTGTTTGTCCATCGGTCTGAGGATGAAAAGCGGTGCTCTTCTTCAATCTGGTATCCATCATTCGCCACAAAGAATCCCAAAAGTGACCCAGAAATCTGCTATCTCGATCCGAGATGATCGAACTCGGCAACCCGAAATGCTTCCATACATTTTTGAAAAACAATTTAGCAGCCCCTGCTCCCGTCACCGTCTTCTTGCAAGGAATCAATATCACCATCTTGCTAAACCGATCGACCACAATGTACAAGTAATCACAACCTGACTTGGCGCGCGGCAACCCTCCCAAAAAGTCCATGGAAATACTCTCCCAAGGCCGTGAAGGTACCGGCAACAGTAGGTACAACCCTGAATTTGGTAAAGGACTCTCCCCTATCAGCATGATCTCGTGCTCCACACTTCTTCTCGGCGGCAGACCTGGATTCTCCTTAAACAGATCAGCAAACTTAAGCTTCAGCTTCTCCACGTCTTGGTTTTGCTTCCCGGACAAAGAAGTTAAGCATACTTGACTCGAATATTCCTCCTTGGGCCGAATCATTATCAGAACAAACTTCCCGCATGCATTAACCAGACGTTTCGCTTGTGTTGTCGTCACCAAGCTTGCTTCAGGTGGGGAGGCCGCTGCCCGGATGACAAAACGTCGTCCGTCCTTAATGAAGGTGTACTTCTGAGCCTTCCTTTCATAGATAGCATCTCTATCCCATAAGTAAGGATTCCCCAGAATTACCTGACAAACATCCAATGGTACCACATCACATGTTGCTTCATCAATGTATGTTTCATGAAGAGCAAACTTGAACGTGCATTGAGTAGTAATGCTTAGTCCTGCATCTTTCTGAATCCATCCTAATGGATATGGCTTTGGATGTTTGACTGTTTGAAGACCTAACTTCTGAAACAAGGCCTCCGAGATAAGATTCTTTTGACTTCCCGGATCTACTATGACATCAACTAGGCTGGCCTTCAATTGCAGCTTTACAACAAAAAGCTGCTCTCTTAGGTTCTCGTCGTCCTTCCTCATCTGAGTTCCTGCCATGAGGTTGAGCTTCGCATTCGGCTCCGTCATTCCTGGTACTTCGGTGGTTTCGTTAGCAAGCAAAGTTGTTTTCTTCTTTTCCTCCTTGCGCCGTAAAACTCTCGGTTTCAAGTGTGGAAATTTTACCCAGCATTTATCTGACGAATGACCTCCCTTGCAATGCACACAGGTTTGACTCCCCGCTTCACCTTTCTTCTGTTCCTCTTTCTTGGCATAGACTGACTTCCCCCAAGCTACTTTCCATCTCCTTTGGTGTCGCCCTTCTTGAGCTTCCATTCAATGGCGATGGCCTTCACACTAGCTTCAGTAACTGTTTGTACTGTAAACAGTTTTAACTCTTTCTAAAGGTATTCATGTAGTCCGGCTACATACTTCATAAACGCCGCATACTCCACTAAGGAGATATCCAGAACCAGAGCTTGATTCTGGAATTCGGTCGTGTATTCTTGCACGGACTGGTTGGTCTTCTGGCGCAGGTTGTACCACTTGAGCCATCGTTCTTCCAGAAATCCGACTGGATAGAACTGTTTTCTAAGCAATTCCTTGAACTGCTTCCACGACACTACCTCCTCACCATGATTCCTTCGGTAGGACTTCCACCAAGTCAATGCGTGAGAGGATAGTTTCAAAGTCGCACAGGTGATCTTTTTCTTCGATGTAAACCGATGAAACGTGAAATGTGTCAAGCCGCTCAAGCCAGTCGTCGAGCTTGTCCACATTGACGCTACCATCGTACATCGGAACTTCAATCTTGAAGTCAATCTTCAAGCTACGAAAAGAACTCCCTTCTTCTTACGCCGGCTTGCGAGAATGCTACGAATCATTCCTCTCAGTATCATCATCATCCTCGTCGGATTTTTCTTTCTCTTCGTCCGAATCCGAACTGCTTTCTTGCTTCTTCGTCGGCTCTCTTGAAAGCAACTCCTTGACGAGGTTAGTGAGATCCGCTATGGCTGAATTCGATGCAGACACCTGCTTCTCCAATGCTGCAAATCTCTCTTCGGGATCAGTTTTACCGTCCACCATCTTTACCCTCGGCCTTGTAGTATTTTCTAAAGACATAAGAGCTTTCCCTAGCTTTTTGTACAATGAGCGAGTCAGGACCATGCACCACAGACTCCCACAGATACGGCTAGGCTCTGATGCCAACTTGATACGAATCACGGCTAAGTTGTTAACTGCGGAAACGAAAACAACATGAACACGGGTATTGGTCGAAGAAATTGTTCTTCTCTTATTATTGTGCTTAAAGGCTACAATCTCTGATGTCTACTCCTTTACTACAATAACACTATAATTCGATGCTAGAACTAATGCTAGGCATCTCTATTTATAGAGTCGCAAACCCTATAAATCCTTATCTAACTAGAAAACTATACATTGTCCTATTTAGACAACTATTCCTCTCCCATAAAGGAGAAGGAATCCTAATTCTTAAAAGCTAAAGGATGCACCCGTATCATCGACCCTAGCCACCCTACCCTCTAGGACCGAAGCCCTACCCGGCCCTCCATTAGGACGGGCTGACTCTAGTCCTTCTTGAGTAAGGTAGGGTAAGGGTTGAGCAAACGAAACCCGACCCTCTACCCTAATGAGTCATTTAGGACCGAACCCGGCCCGACCCGACCCAAAAAACCCGTCCTTTAAGCCCTAATTATTTTTTATTTTTTGTATTGTTTTAATATGTTTCTTATTTTTTAGATACAATACAACTAATCTTCTTTTTTTTAATTGATTTGCTAGCTTTGTTCATTTGATTTCATTTTGTTTTGTTGATTAACGATTGTATTTTGATGATTTAGAGCATTAGTTCGTGAGATATATGAGTACAACCACTTAGTTTATAGATAAATGTCTTAAATTAAGTATAATGTGTATGCATTCATATTAAATATAACACAAAAAATAAGATTTATTACATATAATTCTAAAGCTAAATTGTGAGAAAAAATAACAAGCTCATCTCGGTCTTATTTAGCCCTATTTAAAGGGTCGACCCTACCCGATCCTATTAGCCCTAACGAAATGGGCCATTAGGGCAGACTAGGGCTTACATATTCAAGCCTCGACCTTACCCTACTCGGCCTTAAATTTTGTTGACTTTGACCGAGCCCTACCCTACCCTAAGCCCTAAAATTTAGGATCAGGCCAGCCCTAACCCGGCCCATGATGAGGCCTAGAATCAACCCTTTAACTTTGATTCTCATGGGATGAATTGTTTCATTTTTGTTCTCAGTACAATTTTTCTTACTTCATCCCGTGAGAATCAGTCTTGTACCAAATCCCGAGGCAAATCTGAAATTTCCTGGCTACACGCACATCATAAGAAAGCAGAATGGAGTATGCAACTAATGGCTGGATACTGTTGAATCAGTTTACCAGGATCTAGTTTATGTCAAAGTACTTAATCAGTGATCCAGTGTTCTGTTTGCTAGACACTAAAGCAAATGAAGAAAAATGAATTCACAATATCAGAAAGTTTTCTTAGTATAAAACATTAAGATGAAAGTTATATAAGACAAAAGATCCAGTGGACAGTCCAAGCAAATGTAAAACTAATTACAGTGATGGCAGGAAACTAATACAAGATAAAGGTGACGGAAGTCAGTACAAAGAGGGATACAGCAAAATCCCAAAGGTATTAGAATGTTTCAGAAATTAAGGTGATCGTTACCACAGTTCTACATGCATAAACAAAGGAATCTTGAATGTCAAGTTGCTTACTATTGACTTTCATCCGGATTGACTGTTAGTTTGTCAAGAGCAGTTTGAAGCCAGTCATCCCTCTTCCGACTCTGTAAATGAGTCCAGGCATTAGAAAGAAACCATAACAGGTGAAATGCTCATGTTTTGAAGACATAATTCCATGTCAAGACATTAGAAAGAAACCATAACAGGTGAAATGTTCATGTTTAGAAGACATAATTCCGTCCTGTACATAACAGAAGCCCGCATCTATTTGACATCTGTAAGGTACATATACCACAATGTCTACAGATGAAACAGGTAAACTTTAAATTCAAAAGCCAAATAAAAATAGTTTCTTGACAAGTTGGCAGCATGCACATTTGAAATGTTGATATCAGAAACGAGAGGAAGGAGATATTCATAGGAAGGGATTCGTACCATGTATGGCTTCCATATTCTCTACCTTGTAGACACCAAGGGGAGATCCATGGACAGATAAAAGGGTCTCCCCAGGCTTTGGGAGCCTTAGCGTTTTAGGTGTGACCCCAATAGATAGCCTCTGGCTACTGACCTGCAGTATAAACCACAGTTAACTAAATGACTGGAACATCTACCGGAAAAATATTGATCAACACCCGCTTTTTGTTAACACCAGATCATCATTTGGTGGCAGTCAGTAATCATAGTGCCATTAAGCTAAGTAGTATCAGTTATGTAAACCCTAAGTAGTATCAGTTATGTAATCTAATCATAATTTAATGCCTAACTCAAACAAAAACGAAAAAGTAAAAAATTCAATACAGACCACTCAAGAGAGAAGAAAAGATCAGGTAAAGGCCATCTGATGAGTCAACATTTAGGATTAAAAACTGTCTAACAGAGAAAGAACAGTGAGAAAACAAACATACATCAAAATGGAATCAAGCTGAGAGCCCGAAAAACAATCCCCTAACGAAAGAAAAAAAAAACTTTTAAATAAAGATTGATGAAGATATTATCAATGAAACTTTCAGCACCCTAGAAGAGCTTACAAAATAATTCTTCATTTTCTTTGTAAAGCAATGAACATTGGTCAAGGCTATCAGCGTTAAGACCATGAAAAACAGACCACAATTAGATTAAGAAATATCTGACAGAGAAAAAGAGGACATAGATCAATCCTATCTATACAGACCAAACTGAGGCCAAGAATCCCCCAGCCAAAAAGCATTTGCTATATAAATGGACTCTAGCAAATTATCACTTTTCGATCATGATAAAAGAGGGAGTTATCCTTAGAATTCTCAAGTCACTGAACCTCCAAAAGAAAACCGAAAAATTGGCCTTATCCAACCCTCCATCTCCAACCCACTAAAATGTCCAAATGCATGTGTATACTCAACTCATTTACATCCATCTGAACTAGATGGCCAACCCACAGCATCCCAATGAAGATCTACATTTTATTCTACCATTAAAGCAATGCTTTTTTCCCCACAAGAAAGCATTATGGAGGTGACCAGAACCTGGAAAACCCTCTGAAAATATTCAAAGACAGCTTTCATCGCCTACTTGGAATGCAAGAGGATTCAATCAAATTACGCCCATCATATTTGCACCAGTGATAAGAAAACTAATCACAAAATTGTCATTCTGAACTCTAACACATTTCACCCGTGAATCTTTGCAGGTGCAACCAGATAACCAACCTAGCAAAAAAATTCTGAGCATCCAAATATTTGCTAGGGGAGACATGATGTAAGAACTACAGGAGTTGAACCCGGGAGAATCCAGCATCCATCTCCTATATGGTGTAGCAGACATCATTCTATCATGTTCCAGCAAAGTTAGCAAAGAGCATCATTCCCCAATCACAGTGCCTCTCATAGTTCTCCTCACACCCGAATTTCATCCCACGGCAACAAGTACACACATGAAGGGACAATTACCATGTTTAAAAGTTAACATAAACATGCACAACAAAATGATATCACCAAAGTATAAGTAATCCCAGAATCCTCTCGCCAGAAGCAACGGCCAATTGATTACCTCTAAATAGTTCATGCCTTGAGAAATACCTAAGGTTCCTTCTAGACCCACTACCTGCTAAAAAAAGCATCCCAACCATTTCTTTGCTTCCCTCCACAACATCCATAGGACCTCTCATTTTTCTATCTGATTTGCCTCTCATTTTTCTATCTGATTTGCTACACCAATCAGATTGCGAACAAAACTAGTTTGCAGACAAGCTACTTAACACTAATTAAGAACAGATTAGGTAAAGCTTCAACACAATTTAACCTCCCTCCAAGAGAAATAACGTTTTTCTTTCCAATTCATTGCACCACTGGGTCTCAAAAAGGTTTAGATCTTAGATTAGCCCTTAGAGGTAATGCCATATATTTCAAGGGGCAAAACCTCACAGAAACATAATTCCTTTGTTCATGAAAATTTACTAGAGAAAGACATAACATGTCCTTGTTAGCCGTTAGCACTAACGTAAATCAGCTTAAGACTTTCTTTATAGGTGTTAAAGATAGATAGTAATGGGGTATACACTACGTGAACAAATGTAAATTGGATTGACTTCTTATAGGTCATAAAGACAGGTAATAATAGCATATCTACATTTGGAACCAAACAAACCACCAAGTTGTTTAGGCCTTCTGCTTTTTAGAGAATGATAACACAAAGACACTACCGCTGAAAATCTAAACTAAAGAGCAGCTCAATTAAATCAGATTCGGAAAGAATCTACAAACCCCGGGAGTTTGGAGGGAATCATTCTGCCCTGGCATCTGTGTATCAAATGGCTCTTCTAAAACCTACAACACAAGTAACATTGAGGTAAATTTAACATGTATGCAGCGTGTAAGTGTGCATCTATTATCTAATCAAAATGAAGCACAATCTAACATCACTAAGTCTTCAGAAAGCATCTATTAAAGATTTATATCATGACAATTTAAATTAAACATGAAAAAAAATGCAATTGAGCATGTAGATTTACTTGAGAGAAATATGTGAAGCCCTATAATTGACGACAGAGAACTTACAAAATCTCTTATCTGCAGATTAGCAGCACCCAAAAACCTTGATCTCTCTGCTACCAATCAACTCAGTTGTGTGAGTTAAGCAATACAAGAATAATGAGGGGGTGCAAATATACTCTAATTCTATCAATCCATGTCTGAACATAAAAATGTACCAATACCTGCTTTACTAGAAAACTCAAAGCCACCCAAAGTGTGGCAACCAGAGTGAGCCACTGAGAACTGGTTAAGAAGAGAAAAATGTAAATTTGGTCCATCATTCATGGATACATTGCCATCCTCACCAATCCACTGAAGTCGTACATGCCCATTTTCTTCACTTTTTACAAAGGACAGGTTTGGAAAGTTTTCTTTGAAAAATTGCAAAACAGGCGTTTCCCGCTGCTCCTTGGTGCAATATGAGCGAAGCAAACGCAGTTTAGTCAGCACATGTTGAATCTCCACATCACTCACAGCCTTAATGGCAGAAATTCTTCTCTCAACTGTGAGAAATAAACAAACAATAGAAACACTTTGTCAGTGCAACAAATAATCGTCAGAGCTTTACTATAACTCAATAACTGAAGTTCGAGTTTGAAATCTTGAACTTAGAGTTACTAATTCCAATGCACATGTAATTGCAAAAGAAAAAAGCCTCTCATCGAAACTGGCCCTTATTACAACTAGCACCACTTTCTATAAAAAGATTATCTGTCAATAGACAAGCAAAAACTACAAGTAATCTCAAAGTGAAATCATACCATCCGGGTCTGAAAACTGATCTTCCTGCCTCTCATTCTGGGGCTCAATCTCCTCAGCAACTTTCTGTACAGTTTTTTTAGCTCTCTTTCTTGCCATATGAACTGTCAATTTCCTAACACACCCAACAAGAAAATCTCAAATCAGCTACAATTTTCATACTCTGCAACCATAAAAACTAAATACTCAAACTTTTCAGTATAACTGACAATCAGAAACACCCAATTACGATATCATGAACAATGCCCAAAAACCCAATGAGAACAAATTGGCAGAAGTCATTGTTACAAATTATGGGTGAGTATTCTAAGCAATACCCAAGAAACCCAGTAAGCACAAATTGGCAGAAACCAATGTTACAAATGATGGGTGAGAGCAAATTAGGAAAATGAAGACATGAAATGGGAGAGAACTAGGGTTTTGGTGATGGGTAACCCGAATTGGGAATTGAAAATTAGAATAGGAGATTAAAATAGAGCATACCTGATGGGTAAATTACATATATGTAAACAGATGACCACCAATATACAATGTAGAAAAACACTGATTCAGACACAGAAAGCTACTGAGCAGTAGACTGGCAAGGGCAAAGACAAGGCTTGCTATGTTGGACAGAAAGTAAATAACAGGGTTCTATGACCTTGGCAGAGTCGAACCAATTCAGTTTATTAAATTGGACCAATTGGTTCAGTTTGTATGTGTAGCCATGTTATGATAAACTATATACAATATACATATTTTAAGCAAAACTCGCATGTCGCCTATCTAATTGTGGTAGTGTAGAAACATGACAGTTATCACTGATTACTAAGAACTAGTACATTCATGGACAACAAGGGTAGAAAGAAAATCTGGAGGAATGAGTCCAAGAGTATTGTTGAGTATGAACTGAAGAACATACTGTATATATCTCCTATTTATTTCACAGTTTATTAAACTCAAATGGCAACTCAGTAGTCAAAATAACAAATGGTAAGTGTTGTGAGAAAACGAGGATTTCATTCAAGCATCAGAATCTCAAGTTCATAACTAAATCATTCTCATCTTGGTCATATCAGTTCATACACAACAGCGGATACCAAAACCGAAAAAGGAAACTTCATTCACTCACAACTGACAGAGAATGTGCACACTCCCTCAAAGAAACGGCAACCTTAAGCTTCCACAACCAGATTACAAATGAACAAGCTCATCAATTCCCTGCATCAGAAGTGAAAAAGTTGAGAAGACCCAATTGAAAACAAAGCGTAATAATCAAAACCCAGATACGGAATCGACGAATGGAAGCGAGTTTGGTATTGGTGGTACCTGAAATAGCATCCAGTGAAGGCTTCAGAGAACGGAAGGGCGTTTGGGGGTTAAGCCGGTTCGTTGAATCAAATAATTTGAAATTACCGACACGTGGTGAGTTCTTAGTGGGCATTCGGATTGGTGGCGTGACTTCTGCAAATGTTTTCTCCTTGGTGGGAGATTATTATGAAATCCTAAAAATAAAGGGCTAGGCCCTCATGCCTTCAAAGTTTGAGACAAAATGATGAAGATGTAAAATAAAAATAATTTAATTAATGATATACAATTATTAAAAATGTAATTGTATGTTTAAAATGAAATTAATTATTTAGATTACAAACATAATTTTTAAAGAATACTGCTACATGCTCTAAATAATTTTATCAAAAATGAATGCAAAATGATGTGGCAATGGCCACTTCAACACTTGTTTTGATATTATTAGTGACATGGATTTTTTATTACCTTAATAAACAAAATTAAAAGCTGCAAATTCCTTTTTTTCTTCCTACTTAATTAATATATGAAAAACTAATTCCAGATATCATGAAACTTTTCTCATAAAATCCAGATACTAAAGATATTTATCAAAACTACCATGTTCCCTAAAATAATCATCTAGAAACATCAAACTTCATCTTAAAATCAAGACTTATTAAAACACCAATTTAGCAATTGATCAAATTGTAATTATTTGGAACAAAGGATTGAAGTTTGATGAGTTTTGTTTTTATTTTCATTCTAAATCTTAATAAGACGTTGTTTTCATGGTTGATCTTTTTTAAGAATTACTTTATACATAAACATGCCCTAAAGCACATGTTTTGTAGTGAGACATACACATGATAGATAGCGAAATTCTCATAGCGAAATTCTGCAATTCTGACTTTTGTGAGTTATTGGATGATGATTTGAAATTTGTATGGAATGATAGATACAGACTCGGATGGGATAGTCATGGTTTTAACATCATTGGAATTGAATACAAAGTTTTGTTAGGATATAAATAGAAAAAAAATCAAACATTTTCCTAATAAACAATATATCATATTAAATTTGGTGATTTGTTAAAAGAAATATGTATTATGTGTCTTCGTCAAAGTAACTGACGAATAATTGATTATGTAGCAGCCTAACCCAGCTCTGATCCTTCCCTTCCAATCTGGCAACCCAAACTCGCCCGACAAACCAGCGCCACCGGTGGTCGTGGACGCCTATCCAACGTCGTGCCGGGCCACCTCTCTAGGATCTCGATCACACCTGCAACTCAGCCGCGCCACAACAATCCAGATCGGATTTCGAACCCAGCGCCCCACCCTTCGACCAGAATCCGACCCACAAAGTCATAAATGAATTTTAACGTGTCGGGTAAATCAGATAATTTACAAAGGTGATCAACCAATTATGCATGGCCAAATGATCAAAACGTTGATTACGAGAGCAATTACTACTAGAGGCTCAAAACGTTAAATTCTGGAAGTAAATACATCAACATGTAGTCTATTTGGCAGACTAACAAGTATGATCTAAATTAAAATTGTTGCTTTCGTTCAATTTCGTTCATATTGATACATGATATTAAGTGTTTATAAGCATATTAAATGTGAAAATCTGTTTTACTATTTACTGTCATGATTATATGTTACAGAATTAATATTTACTATCATTTGTTTTAAACAAATTAACTGGAATAATTTGCTATGAAATATCCTGTATATTTTCAATTAGCAATGATGCAATATATTTGTCGTTGATAATGACTAATGATCATGTTATATTTCCAATCTAATTTTTAAACATATGTTAATATGTGATTTGAAGCAGGTCTATGTGATAAAATTATTTATATTTATTGTGACACGTGATAGTGGTACACGCTTAATTTTATTAAATAATTATTTTTAAATAATTATTTTATTAGCATGTCATAAATTATGCTGCTATAGAAAATTAACTTCATAGAATCACAATAACATCCTCCAATTGTGATGAAGTATTTTCACGAAGCATCGAAAAATGTGACTGTTACGAATATTGGTTGATGTTAAAATTTAATTAATATATTGAAAATTTGGTTGTATTTTAATGTTTTTATGCTCACAAGGAATTGAGTACCCCCAATGAGTTCTGGATGTGGAAATCATACTACACCATAAGTAAAATCATTCATCGACATCATTGATAAATGACCGCCTCAAAATATGATAATTGATGTCTCAATGCTTTCCAAGACTGTTATATAGGCATAATGTTGTAATGCCTCATCATTTCAATTAGACTATTATCTAGTCTTAAAGTGTATTTGTATAATGATTGATTAAATAAAAATTTCAAGATTTAGACCTTCATTTGGATATTGTTGGCCTATTAAATTTTGAATTATATTATGAAACAATAATTCTATTCGATTTTATCTATGGTTCAAAATAACACTATAAAAATACAAAATAGTGCATATAACCAATAAAAGAAAGGTTATAAAATGATAAGCATATCATTACCTAAATCGATATACTCTAAATGATAAGAGTTCAAGTACTCTCATATACTTCAAGGATCGTATATAGGAGAACCTAGTGCTTAATTTATAACACCATTGTGACTACGATGATGATACAATCACATCAAATAAAACGGCGATGGACCTATCCGATTATTCTTGCTAAAATGACATCATAGTCAAAGTCACATAAAACTCTATATGCACTAAGAGATAATTGAACCTTGTCAAAGTTTAAGAGGCATTAGTGTCAACGCTATCATATGCAAACTCACTGTCACGCCCCAGCTCGAGTTTACCACCCTAAACCCGGGACAGGACGTGCGGGACCCATCCCAAGAGATATTTACTTGTAATCCCCCATGACAAGGGATAACCTTTTTTTTCTAAACCATTTTCAACAATCCAATCGATACCGGAATAGACCCCACAACCGGAGGTTATCCCGATTTCCGTATTTTGATTTCAAACTAATTACTTTAGAGGACCTAGGGTCTAAATATTATTTGTGACTGTACCCGAATCTCGGTCAGGTTGTCTACGTACCATGTACTAAGGGATCAAGCCACACGTAGCTCTTATTTAATTAACGCCCTAACCTGGCAAATCCTGTTTTTCTATATATATCGGTCGATCTAATAATATGGATAGCAAACGCATATTGCATATCCGGAATTTAACCTCTCCGCTGAGGTATCTACCAACCAACTAACTACCGAAATTATCCCAAATATTTAACCATACTTATATATAACAACCACACATACAAGCAAAATATACTCGCAACCATATAAATAACAAATCCTTTAGAGGCATAACAGTAATATCGACTAGAGGGTACCCTTGTAAATATGCCAAGCTATTAGGGTATTTCTGAAATTTCACCCTCAAGGGCAGCCTTATAATTATCTTAAACCGCTGAGGGCAGTATCGTCTTTTTAACCTTAGTTGTAGTCTTGTAAATATATAAATATACCATGGGCATTTCTAGGATTTGAGTCCTAGTGGCAGCCCTGTAATTAATCCAAACTACCAAGGGGAGTTTGGGCATTTCACACCCGCGGTAAATGATAAAAATACCATATCTACTGCAGTAAAAACCCAGGAATTTACCCCTTTTACCCATAACTAACACCGGTCAGCAAACTGACCGGATTTTTGTCCTATTCTGGTATACGACCGTCCAACAAATACAACAACCACAACAATAACAGCCCAAAACCAGTTATCAGTTCCTTACCTATGTTCCGGATTCGAATTGATCTCTACACCTGAAGAGTACCACAGTGACCTCCTCAGTTCTTCTTCCTCTATTAACTCGTCCCTCCTCAGCTCCAGTTGCTAGGGGCGACGACAAAGTCATTAGAAAACTCGAGGAACTCACCAGAATCTCTCTCCTCTTTTTATACTGAAGGCGGAGGCAGAGAGAGAGAGGAGAGAGAGGGAAGCTCGATCAATGCACGAAATGGGTGTTTGACTCGGGTCAAACCTCTCTCCTTTTTTATACTGAAATGGACGGTTGAGATTAAATCTGGGAAAAGATCAACGGTCCAGATTTAATATTAAAAGTTACCATAGACGGTAAATAGATATTTTACTATTTACTTTTACCGTGTAGTAACTATACAATATCCCGAATAACTTCTGCATACGAGCTCCGATTAATTCATAGGATATACCCACGAGTTCGTATTAACGTCCTTTACAACTTACCCGAAGGAAGTTTTTCCAAATTCTCGACTTATCGCAAAGTCACCTTTTTACAGTAAAGTAAATAGCATTCACTATTTCTGTAAACTGAATAAATTCCTATTAAACAGCCCGTAGCTCCAAAAAATATTCCGGACATACCGGATAACTCGTATTAATATAATCTACCCCCTAGGGGCATTAATTCTATTTTTCCCCAGAATCGAGAATATCCGGATATTAAACTCAAATATTAATTCGGGAAAAGCTAAAAGTGTCGTTATAACCCTCTGAAACCCGTCTGGTCCCAGTAAAAGGGTTAATTTTTGGGGCGGGGTGTTACACCCACTGTACAACATGATTATTATGGACATATCACTCTAGAAATACGGACCATTAAAGTACATATGGTTCTAGGGGAAGTTTTGACACTGGTCACATGTCGAATAAACGTCCACAAGAAATGCTGCAAAACTCTTAGCAACATTATAAGTTTCAGGGCTCACCACCCTGATGATAAATTTTGTAGGAATTGACAACGCTAAGCGTTAGTATCACAAGGACTTGATGATTATTGCATAAGAGTCAATGGATAACATCTTAAACCCTATAAACATATACAAAATGGCTTCGTATATACCATCATGTATAAGTATTGGTTATACGCACCAACCTTTATACATTTATTTGGGGTTATGTAATATTGTACGCAGTCTTACTTATTCGTTCTTAGACCCATTGCTAGCCAACCATTCACTGCGTACTAGTTGGTAACTGGACATATGCCTGAGATTTATGCATAACTGGTTGTGCAACATATCTGCCTATTGCGCTTCCACAGCCCATCAAAAATGGGATCTTAGAAATGAATATGTACTTTTGTTGGATATGCACCTCCAACCACCGCCATTTGGAACCTTTACAGGCGTTGTCAAGCCCCGGCCCAAGTTTACCTTCCTAAACCCGGGTTAGGACGAGCGAGACTCATCCCAAGAGAGATTTACTCGTAATCCCCCTCGAGAATGGATAACCCTCTTTCCAAGCCAATTTCAAACAATCCAAACGTTACCAGAATAGACCTCACAGCCGGAGGTTATCCCGATTTCCGCATTTGGATCACAAACCAATCATTTAGAGAACCTAGGGTTCTAATAATATTTGTGACTGCACCCGAATCTCGGTCAGGTTGCCTACGTACCTTGTCCTCAGGGATCAAGCCACACGTAGCTCTTATTAGTTAACACCCTAACCGGGCAAAAATCCCTCTTTTCTAATTATCGGTCGATTTAAATTTAAGGATAGCTACGCCTATCACATCCGTAGTCAACCTCTACGCTGAGGTATCCACTAATCATCTATCGAACGAGATTAATCCTAACATTTCACCATAATTAAATACAACAATCCCACATACAAACACATAATTATAAAATAAGGACAACCACAGAAATATATAATTCCCCCTAAAGACATATAAGCAAAACCACTCTAAGGTACTTGAATTCTCAAGTGTAGTATTGTCAATTCACCCTTAAAAGGCAGCTGGATAAATATGCTAAACTGTTAGGGGTATTTTAAAAATTATAGTCCTAATGGCAGCCTATGTAAATAGACAAAACAGCCAGGGGCAGTATGGTCTTTTAACCTTAGTGACAGTCTCGTAAATATGTAAAACTGTCAAGGGCATTTCTAGGATTTCAGTCTCAGTGGTGGTCCGGTAATTATCTCAAACTATCAGGGGTATTTCAGGAATTTCAACCATAATGGCACCCCTGTAATTACCTCAAACTGCCATGGGAAGTTATGACATTTCATACCGCGGTAAAACTATAAAAAGGTAACTTTGCCGCGGTAAAAACCAGGGTTTTTACCCTTTAGTTTCCCGATCCGCTGGTTCGCTGGAAAACCAAGTTTTTCCGGCCAAACCGAGGTTCTACATCTACAATAACAGCTTCTACACAACCCAAGCAACCTAAAACCATCTAAAACAGAAGAAAAATGAGTGAAGAAGTTACCCAGGCGAGTTCAGTGCTCCTCGCCGGAAATTGAGTCGCTGTCACCCCCCAATCGAAGTTGTGGTAGCGCCGCCAGCCTTCTCCAGTATCCTCCTAGCCTCTTGAAGCGGCACCACTGACTGGATGAGTTGTTCTTGGTCGAGGACAGTCGTCCTCCTTCCTCGATACACCGTCGAAAGTGGTCGTTTGGTGGAGCTTAAAGCTGAGCTAGGATAAGGAGGGAGAAGGGAGTTGAATGGTGGTGGCGAGGAGGCGCTGCTCAGTCGATCTTTGTCGAGGAGAGAGAGTGATCGAGGGAGGAGAGAGAGAACTCTCCGGTCAACCCCCTCCCCCTATAAATAACAAAAAACCAACGGCTCAGATTTGATCTCTAAAAAATAACCGGCCCAGATTAATTTATAACAAGTTACCATAAACAGTAAATAGATATTTTGCTATTTACTTTTACCATACGGTAACAACATTTTATCTCGCATAACTTTCGCATACGAACTCTGATTAAAGCGTAGGACATACCCACGAGTTCGTATTAACGTCCTCTACAACTTTCCCGAAGGAAGTTTCCTCAAATTCTCGACTTATCGTAAGGTCACTTTTTTACGATAAGGTAAATAACTTTTATAACTTCAGTAAACTAAATAAATCCATGTTAAACAGCTCGTAGCTCCAGAAAATATTTCAGACTTACCGATGGACTTGTATGAACAAAATCTACCACCTCGGGACATTAATTCTATCTGCCCCCAGAATAGAGAATATTATTAAACTCGAATATTAATTCGGCGAAAATTAACAGCACAGTTACCACCCTCTGTAACCCGCCTAACCCCCGGTAAAAAGGTAAATTTCAGGACGGGGTGTTACAAGCGATCTCACCGCTAAATTTACGAATTGTCACTTTGATGAAACAGTCTTCTCGTCGTTAGAGGAGATAAAAAAAAGATTTTCTAAGGAAACAACAGGAATTGTCGTGATTACCCATTCTGTCTCATCCTAATCCCCTGATAATTCATATCTAAAAATGTAACAGTTTCGATGCTTGATGCGTTTAAAGATAACGCCAAAGTGACGGGATCATACATACTAGCTTCAAAAGCCTGCAAGGTAAAAAGTTCCCAATAAAGGGCACGTTAACGCAAATTGAGGCGACGCATCCTCACTTAGTGGAGGTGTGATTTAGGTTGTGGCTCCTTAAGGGAATAGGGGGAGGCCACATGGTTCGATCGATACTTGCCTAAAGGAATTAGGGAGAGTAAGGCACAACATCATCACTGTAAAGATTCTCTCTCATGAGATTGTCTCTGATTACAATTATATCCATGAATCAATACGGGAGGACGGTCTGATGTTTAAAATGATTCCAAAGACAAAATCTGACCGGATTACGAGAGTACATACACATTGATGATGCATATTGTTGCTCAAGGAATCATAGAGCACGAAGGGGTCTAACCACGCTCTGTTGAAAAATGTCAACAAAGAGCATATTGGCCTACATAAATGCAATCCAGAAAGAGCTACATTCTCTGGCAAAGAGATATGTAATTGGTTTGGCAGTGCTAACCTTACCAAGTGTAAAGCCTGTAGGACATAAATAAATCTTTGTTAAAAAGTGTAATGAGAAGAATGAAGCCCTAAAGAACAAGGCTCGCCTTGTGACGCCAAAGTTTCTCGCAACGCTCTAGATTGACTACAAGGGGACATATTCTCAGTAATAGAAATGCAGCTAATAGAGGTGGTTACATATCTTCATGGGGATCTTGATTGAGAGATATATCTAAAAGCGCTTGATGACCTTAAACGATCCAACTCAAGTAACTCTAAACCACATAGTGCGTTTGCAATTGGAATTAAAACGTTAACTTTTTAGAAGTGACTACTTGGTTAGGAAGGGATACAAGATGATGAACTATGCTCCTGCGTACTCATAAAGAAAACGAGTTCCGGAATTACAATTATAGCTATCTATGTTGATGATACGAACATAGTAGGTACTCTTGATGAAACAAGAGAAACTACGAGCTAGATTAAATCTGAATTGAGATGAATGACCTTGGGAATAACAACGAGTTTGTGGAATAATAATCCACTGGTGTGCATGTGTCCAAAAGATTCTCAGGCGATTAACATGGACGAAGTGCATACTGTTAGCGCTCCTAATGATCGGTCGATGTTTGGAAGTCAACCGGTCAAAGTCAACCGGTCAAAGTCAACCGTAAAAAGTAAACAGTAAAAGTAAAACAGTAAAACAGTAAAAGTAAACAGTAAAAACAGTAACTGTAAATATTTCAAACAGTCATGGGCAAATTGGTAACTCTGCCCCTGGGTAAATAGTAAAAGTAAAACTGACACGGTAAAAACCAGGGTTTTTACCGTGCCGGTTCCCGACCGGTTTCTTCGCCAGATTTGGCTGGTTTTCCGGCCAAATCGAGTCCCTAGGCCTGCAAAACTCACTTCTACACATCTCCAACAACATAACAGGCCAAGATTTGAGAGAAAATACAGAGATCCATACCCTTGAAGTCAAAACCACTGTTCTCCGGCGGTTCTCCTCCGGCGGAGCTCCACTGGGCTCATCCTTCCTCCTCCTTGCTCCTGGGCAGCTCCTGGTGGCGCCTGGGAGCTTCCTAGCTCCTCAAAAGTGCTGGTTCGCTTCGATCCAGTCTGCACAGTGGATCCGGTCCTTCCCTCCTCAGCTGGGCGGCGCTGGCGTCGCTGGTGGCCTGGTTGAGGTCGCCGGGGCGAGGCGAGACTGATGGAGGCGGCGGTGAGGCACGACGCGCGCCGGGGCGGAGGTGCTGGGTGGCTGGGTCGAGAGCAGAAGAGAGAGAGAAGCTCTTTCTGTTTCAGGAGAAAACCGAAATGGAAAGAGAAGAAAAAGAGGAAAGTGAGGAGAAAAGGAAAGGTGAGGGGAAAAGAGAGAAAGGAGATAGGGTATTTAAAGAAAAACGAGTGGCCACGATTCGTCGATCGAATCAACGGCCACGATTCGATCCCAATCCCAAAATAAATTTCAAAACCAAAACCATTTTTGAAAATTCATTTCAAATAACCAAACTTCAAATTTAAACGTAAAAGTTGTACGAAAAATATGTGAAGTGCCGAAAAAAATTCCGTAAATACTTTCACGCATGTGGCGACGCGTGTCTTAACGTAGAAACGTTAGACGAAATTGACGACGTACTGAAAAGTAATCGAAATTAAACCCTAAGTGTGTCGGAAAATTAAATTAAAATTTCGGGGTGTCACACTCTACCCCCCTTAAATTGAATTTCGTCCTCGAAATTTACCTGACATCAGAAGAGGTGTGGGTGAGCCTGCCGCATGACTGACTCAAGCTCCCAAGTAGCCTCTTCCTCACTATGGTGATCCCACTGAACTTTCACAACTGGAACCTCACGGTTTCTGAGCTTCCTTACATCACGATCCAAGATGCGGTACGGTCTCTCCTCGTAAGAAGCATCGCTGCGCAGCTGTACATCAGTCCAAATAACATTCTGTGGGGCACCCGGTGGGCTCTTCCGTAACTGTGAGACGTGGAACACGTCATGTATATGCTGCAGTCGTGGTGGCAGGTGAATCCGGTATGCAACGGATCCAACTCTCTGGGCTATCTGGAAGGGCCCTACAAACCTTGGGGCCAACTTCCCCTTAACCCCAAATCGTCTAACTCTCTTGCGGGGACTGACTTTCAAGTACACAAAGTCTCCCACTGCAAACTCAAGGGGTGTCCGACGTGTATCCGCATACGACTTGCTCCTACTCTGGGCTGCTCTAAGCCTCTCCTGGACAATCTGAAGCTTCTCTGAAGTCTCCTGTATCACATCTGGACCAAGTAGAACCCGGTCCTCTCTGTCCAACCAACACGTAGGGGATCTACATGGTCGACCATACAGTGCCTCGAATGGAGTCATACCAATGCTGCGGTGGTAGCTATTATTGTAGGCAAACTCTGCAAGTGACAGGCACTCATGCCACTTTTCACCAAAATCAACTATGCAGGATCGAAGCATGTCCTCCAAGGTACAGATCGTACGCTCGGACTGTCCATCTGTCTGAGGATGATACGCTGAACTCAAGTGCAACTCGGTACCCAACTCTTTCTGCAATGACTTCCAGAGCTTGGAAGTAAAACGTGGGTCACGGTCTGAGATGATGCTCTTCGATATCCCATGAAGTCTGATCACCTCACTAATGTACAGATCTGCAAAGTACTGTGTACGTGAGCTCATCTTGACAGGTAGAAAGTGTGCAGATTTCGTCAACCTGTCAACTATCACCCAAATCCCATCATGACCTTCCCGTGAACGGGGTAGGCCGGTGACGAAATCCATGGTGATGTGGTCCCACTTCCACTGTGGAACTGCCAAAAGCTCAAGTAGTCCTGCTGGATGTCTGTTCTCTGCCTTTACTTGCCTGCACACGTCACATCTAGATACATACTCCCCGATACTCTGCTTCATGCCCTTCCACCAAAACTGGCGCTTCATGTCCTGGTACATCTTTGTGGCTCCTGGATGCATGGTGAAACTAGTCCGGTGTGACTCCTCCAACACTAGTTTCCGGATGTAATCATCACTAGGGACAAAGGCACGTCCCTTGTACCTGATAAGTCCATCATCACTGACACTCCACTTGTTGTCGGCTTCACCTGAGTAGACCTGAGCTCGAACCAAGTGGCTCTCTGGATCATTCCACTGATACTCCCCCACCTGCATTAGGATGTGGGGCCTGAGTGACACACTAGCCAAGAATCCGTGAGAATCCCCAAACCGTACGTCCAAGTCATAATCCTCCAGCGTCTCCAGAGCCTCCATGCGGGAGAGAAAAATGCTCGCAAGCTCATACCTTGGCTTCCTGCTCAAGGTATCGGCAACAACATTTGCTTTGCCTGGATGGTATCGTAGGGTGAACTCATAATCCGTAAGATACTCCATCCATCTCCGCTGCCGTAGATTAAGATCACGCTGGGTGAAGATGTACTGTAGGCTCTTGTGATCCGTGTAGATCTCAAAGGTGGCTCCGTAGAGATAACACCTCCAGATCTTCAGAGCATGTACAACAGCTGCCAACTCCAAATCATGTGTAGGATAGTTCTTCTCATGTGGCTTCAACTGTCTAGAGCCATAACAAACTACCCTACCATTTTGCATCAGTACACAACCTAAACCAGTCCCTGAAGCGTCCGTATACACTTGGTACGGATCTACACCATTGGGGAGAACGAGGACTGGGGCTGTGGTCAACCGGTTCTTCAACTCTGCAAAGGCCTCTTCACATGCGTCACTCCACTCAAACTTGACTCCTTTCTTTGTCAAGTTGGTTAGTGGCGTGGCAATCTTTGAGAAGTCCTGCACAAACCGACGGTAGTAGCCAGCTAAACCAAGGAAACTCCTCACTTCTGTAACATTCCGAGGATGTTCCCAATCTAAAACTGCCTCGATCTTTGAGGGATCCACTGACAAGCCTGCACCTGAGACTACATGTCCAAGAAACTGCAACTCTGAAAGCCAAAACTCGCACTTTGACTTCTTGGCGAAAAGCTGGTGATTCCACAAAGTTTGTAGAATGGTGCGAAGATGATACTCATGCTCTGCTTGTGTCTTGGAGTAGACTAAGATGTCGTCGATGAACACGATCACGAACTGATCCAGATAAGGTCGGAAGACTCTGTTCATGAGATCCATGAAAGCTGCGGGAGCATTCGTCAACCCGAACGACATGACGAGGAACTCGAAGTGCCCGTAGCGTGTACGGAAAGCTGTCTTCTCTATGTCACTATCCCGTACCCGAAGCTGATGATAACCGGACCTCAGATCAATCTTGGAAAAGAACTGAGCTCCTGCAAGCTGATCAAACAAATCATCGATCCTCGGGAGTGGGTACTTATTCTTCACAGTGACACTGTTCAACTTCCGATAATCTATACAGAGTCGAAGGGTCCCATCATGCTTTCTGGCAAACAACACCGGTGCTCCCCACGGTGATGAACTATACCTGATAAAACCCTTGCTCATAAGATCTTCCAACTGAAGCTTCAACTCTTGCAACTCAGCTGGTGCCATACGATAAGGTGGAATCGAAATCGGCGTGGCTCCTGGAACCAACTCGATCTGAAACTCTACCTCCCGATGTGGCGGTAATCCTGGTAAATCTTCAGGAAATACTCCGGGATACTCATCAACTACCAGAATGTATCTGTCCCCACTAGATCCATCTTTCTCCTTTGACGATCTCACAATGTTGTAGCAAGTCAAAGTCCTCCTCCCACGAAAACATGGTTGCAAGAGTGGACTCGGCTGTGTGAGTCGCTCATCCATTCTGATCACCATAACTTTGTCCTTGCCTGGAGTCCTCACTGTGACTGTCCTCTTCTCACAGTCTATGAGAGCTCGGTACTTCTCCAACCAATCCATCCCAAGTATCAAATCATACCCATCAATGTCTAACGGGTAAAGATCTGCTAGTAACTTCCCTTCGTTGACCAGCAGCTGACACTTGCGAAAGATCCTGTCTGTAGCTGCCCCCACTCCAAGGGCAGAACTGAAACAATATGTGCTACCCGTGGACTCAGACTCTAGTCCCAAAGCATCCGCAAACCACGTGGCAATAAAAGAATGAGAAGCTCCTGTGTCAAACAAAACTCTAGCCTCTGAATTAGAAACAATGATCGTACCATCTAAAGCTGTCGAGGCATCGAGAGCTAGCCGACCTCCTGCAAAAGCATAGACCTGTCCACGTCCCCTAGCACTGCGTCCACTCCGGCCTCTAGTACGTGAACTCTGGCTGGCCTGACTGCCCTGACTCGGGGCAGGCTGCTGCTGAGGTGCTTGAGGGTACGACGGCTGTGCATAGCCCTGCTGGTACTGCTGTTGCTGAGGAACCTGGGAGTAAGACTGCTGCTGCGATCCCTGCTGATACTGCTGCTGACCCTGAGGCTGGATACGGCTGGAAGAACCTGAAGCTGAAGCCGTACCCAGGTCTCTGTTGGGGCAACGCCAATGGGTGTGTCCCACCTGACCGCACTCATAGCAGGTATAGGGCCCTGACCGGCCTCCTGAGGACCCACTGCCACTACAGCCAGCACTGACGTTTCCGCCAAAAGGTCTCCTATTGTTCCTCTTGGTCATCTTCCTGTCTCTGCTCCGAGAGTGGGATCTACTGCCATACTCATCTCTGCCCTGAGGAAAAGTCGCCTGGTCAGCCTCAATCTTGTAGACGGCGCTCACAATCTCCCGGTAGGTGCGAGTGGTGTTAGAGAGCAACTCGCGGTGAACTGAATCCCGAAGACCAAACTCAAACCTCTGGGCCTTCACCTTCTCGGTGAGGCCTGGGACATACTTCTGCAGAGAAGTAAACCGCATCACATACTCGTGGACTGTCATGCTTCCCTGTGTAAGGCCGAAGAACTCTCCTATCTTCTGGTCCCTCAAGACCGGGGGAAAGTACTGCTCGTAGAACAACTCCTCAAACTGATCCCAAGTCATCTGATCAGGATCATGGCGGTCTGCAACGGTGTCCCACCAACTATTAGCCTCTCCTGTGAGGCAGTGGACTGCAAAAGCTACTCGGTACTCAATAGGGGTATTGACCGTCCCCTGCAGCTTCTTGATATGCTTGAGCCAGACCTCAGCATCTACGGCCTCTGTAAGACCGGTGAAGTTAGGTGGCCTAACTTTCAGGAAGGTCGCCAAGCAGTTGGACCTCCTCTCCAACTCCAAGTCCTGCGGAGTACGAGGTGGAACGTTTCCCATGGCTCGGAACGCTCGCGTGACCTCATCCATCTCGCGACGAGGCGGCATCGTGACTGACTGAAAAGAAACAAGGATTAGTCATCGAAACAATGTCCAGTGAATAAAGATAATGAGGATGTCAACAACTGTAACATGAATGAACTTTTGACTTCCGTATGAAGGAATACATCATGAGATCATGCTATGACGTCAGCATCGCACACAAATAACTCGAAGTATACGACTCGAAGAAAACAAACTGGTCGTACACCAATGACATGGAAGGTACCAAAACGATGCTCTGATACCAAGTAATTACTGTCGCATCCCGGGGACTATTCTCGGTCCCGGAACACGACGGTAACCGCCGTAATCCCGATCTAGCGAGTGATCAATACGTCTTTCGACGTATTGATGACCCTTTGGACCGAAACCACAAGGCTATGAATGAAACAAACAACACATGAATAATAATATGAATGTCAAATACAGAATGACAAATGATCAGAGTAGCATACAAATGTTTCACAAGTGGAAGATAATGGAAAAATACCCGAGACAGAAATAGTACATGAAAAAGTCTCGAAACAATGGGCCCGAAAAGCGTCTCAAAGTATCCAACAGATTACAACATCAGAAAATAAGGAAATCAAGAAACATGAAAACCACACCAGAATGGGAGTCCTCGAAAAGTGAAGTGCACGATAACCGTCGACGCTCCGCGATCTAGTCCAGCTCCTCTAGGGATGGGTGCTGTAGACCTGAAAAGATGTAGAGGTGAGCAACTCGTCCTCGCTAACCCAAATGGGGCCAAAGCCATCCAAGTCGGGGTTTAAAACCCATGAGAAAACATTTCGTATATATGTATATGTAGGTACTCGTAAGTACGAAAGAGCATGTGGAAATGTAAATGCACGCCACGCACACAAAGCTCGGTAAAACATGTGACCACATATGAAAGAACTCTCTGGATCTGAGCGGCCGAAATCCCGGGTTTGTCTTCACTGCAAACCGGGGCCAACTATCTAAGCGCCCGAGTGCGCAGAATAGCGAGAGCGTCCATTTCCAGCTAACGCCCAACAAATAGCAGGCCACACTTACGTCACGTTTTACTCTGTACGAGATGAGCGTAAGCGGGATAAATGAATAAAATAAACAGGGCATAGCCCCTCCGGAGGTTAACGGTCATGGACACCGTAGGAGTGCTAGAATACTAGGTCCCGTCGCTCTCAGGCCAAGCACCGGAAATCAGGACGACGGTACTACTTTTCGATCCAAAACTCACACACACACACCAAGTGCTATATGAAGCATGTGGTCAAGCTTAAAACAATGCATCATTATTTAATAAATGTAAAGTGAAAGAGCCGCCGACCCAAGAGGGTTTCGGCTCACCCATTGGGCGTGCTCCCCCTACCTGGTATGATGGTACAGCTGGCTGCGCTCCAACTCCTGGTCCTCCTAAAGCCTGCGTAGACGAGCTCCTGAGTCTGTGGGTGAGACAACAGTGATAGTCAGGTATAAGTAATTCGAGGATCTATTATCTACGACTAAGACTTGATAAACACTCTTTGTTTATCTTTCTGACATTAGGGTCTGACTTGTTTGACACTCCGATTCTCGAACCAGCGAGAAGTCGGGATTATTTCTTATTCAGTACTTACGTCGTTTTTGCCACGTTTAAGCTAAAAGTCTTTAAAACGTTTAACCGTAGTGTTCGAAAACGTAAAACAGGTGTTCTACGGCATAAGTTAAAAGTCAACTTTGGAATAGTAAAAGTCAACGGTCAACAGTAAAGTCAACGGTCAACGGTCAAAAAGTCAAAAGTCAACCGGTCAAAGTCAAAAGTCAACCGGTCAAAGTCAACGGTAAAAAGTAAACAGTAAAAGTAAAACAGTAAATGTAAAACAGTAAAAGTAAACAGTAAAAACAGTAACTGTAAATATTTCAAACAGTCATGGGCAAATTGGTAACTCTGCCCCTGGGTAAATAGTAAAAGTAAAACTGACACGGTAAAAACCAGGGTTTTTACCGTGCCGGTTCCCGACCGGTTTCTTCACCGGATTTGGCTGGTTTTCCGGCCAAATCGAGTCCCTAGGCCTGCAAAACTCACTTCTACACATCTCCAACAACATAACAGGCCAAGATTTGAGAGAAAATACAGAGATCCATACCCTTGAAGTCAAAACCATTGTTCTCCGGCGGTTCTCCTCCGGCGGAGCTCCGCTGGGCTCCTCCTTGCTCCTGGGCAGCTCCTGGTGGCGCCTGGGAGCTTCCTAGCTCCTCAAAAGTGCTGGTTCGCTTCGATCCAGTCTGCACAGTGGATCCGGTCCTTCCCTCCTCAGCTGGGCGGCGCTGGCGTCGCTGGTGGCCTGGTTGAGGTCGCCGGGGCGAGGCGAGACTGATGGAGGCGGCGGTGAGGCACGACGCGCTCCGGGGCGGAGGTGCTGGGTGGCTGGGTCGAGAGCAGAAGAGAGAGAGAAGCTCTTTCTGTTTCGGGAGAAAACCGAAATGGAAAGAGAAGAAAAAGGGGAAAGTGAGGAGAAAAGGAAAGGTGAGGGGAAAAGAGAGAAAGGAGATAGGGTATTTAAAGAAAAACGAGTGGCCACGATTCGTCGATCGAATCAACGGCCACGATTCGATCCCAATCCCAAAATAAATTTCAAAACCAAAACCATTTTCGAAAATTCATTTCAAATAACCAAACGTCAAATTTAAACGTAAAAGTTGTACGAAAAATACGTGAAGTGCCGGAAAAAATTCCGTAAATACTTTCACGCATGTGGCGACGCGTGTCTTAACGTAGAAACGTTAGACGAAATTGACGACGTACTGAAAAGTAATCGGAATTAAACCCTAAGTGTGTCGGAAAATTAAATTAAAATTTCGGGGTGTCACAGGAACCATTGACATGAGACTTTCTATCCTTACAAAAACAAAGATGAGACGACAGATAGAATTGCACATCCCGATGGACAAACTGAAACTCCAAACATTGTTTTGGTTGGTTTTTCTGAAGCTGGGTACCTCTCTTACCCACATAGAGGATGTTCCCAAATTGGTTATGTATGCACAATTGGGAACACGACGATATCTTGGAGATCAACCAAGCAAGCCCTAGTGGCTACCTTATCAAACCACTCTGAGATCATTGTCATCCATGAGGCGGTCCATGAGTGTATATGGTTAAGATCCATCATTACACATATTTGAGGAACAAGTGGTTTATGTTCTACCACTGAAGAGCCCACATATATTTATGAAGATAATGCGGCCTACATCAAACATATGAAGCTAGGCTATATCAAGGGTGATAACACAAAACACATATCACCATAGTTCTTCTACAATCAGCAACAACAGACCCTCCTCAAGAATCAAATAAATTTCGAGGAGAATGTGGCATATTTGTTTACCAAATCATTACCTAAAGCTACATTTAAAAGCACGTGAAAAGTATCAGAATGAGAAAACTTTCCGAGCTCCCTTGATTTGATGTAAGGATCAGGGGGAGGGTGTAGACCTCTGGAGGAGTCTAGTATCATCACATCACCCTCAAAATTGAATAAGTGTTGTGCTCTTTTTTTCTTTGACCAAGATTTATTTTGTCCCACTAGGTTTGGTTACTTGGCAAGGTTTTTAATGAGGCAACACCCTATACACCGATTTAACTTTGACTTGATACAAGGGAGAGTGTTAAAGGAAATACGTATTATATGCCTTCGTCAAGTAACTAACGAAGAGTTGATTATACAATTAGCGATTAATCGATGTAATTACTCAATCAGTTATCAATGAGTCATTATTGTCATTATGATTATTATAATTACCTTTATAATATCACCATTTAAACACCTTAAAACCTTTTTTTTTCTTTAAACCAAAAATTAAAAGACATAGTTTAACTATTTGAGATTTTTTTATATAAAAAATGCAAACATAAGGCGACACCTCGAGACGCCTTGGAGCATTTGAGGCGCGCCTTTTTCTTCTCGAGGTGTGTTATACCTCGTCTTTTAGAATAAACGCCTTTTAAATGGCGTCTTGAGATGAAACAGAGCTAAAAATCATGTTTCTATTCACTTGGTTTGATTAAAGCATCTCCAGCAGCTTCTCCAAAATTTCATTAAAATGAGAAAGCAAAAGTCAAAATCTCTAAAAAAAATTGGTTTAACTCTAACAACATCTCTATTTTGGAGATTTCAACATTTAATAAAATAATACAATATACTATTTTAATATTAATTATAACAAAAACAATATTTTATATTTTATTATATCCATAAAACATATAATAAAATATTTTAAATATATTTGTTTCTCATTAGAGCACTTGAAGAATTAAATTTTGAAAAATGATAACTTTGTTACAAATTTGAAAAATAAATGGTTATTTTCTTTCTTTATCTTTATTTTAAAAAATGAGATAGAAAAACTGTTGGATTATAAAACAAACTAAAATTCTTCAAAATTAAGATTTTCAATAAAATAAGATGCTCTTACAGTGTACGAAGTGAACTAGGAGGAGAGGAGTGGAGGTTGCAATGAGAATAACCAATGGATGAAGTCATCGGTCGATATACAAAATACCATTAACAGTGCAGGAATTTGAGATCCAAAAGTCTTCTCTTTTTTTTGGTCGAAGAGATACTCGATCCATAAAAAGACAAAAAGTAGCTAAACACCAAGCATGGACAGAAAGTGATTGCCATACCCAGTTTAGAACCGTGGAACTCTGCCACCACCAATTCTCTAGATTCTCAATTATGGCATTCTCTCCAGTCCCTATTGCCCACCTGGGCACGCATTCTAGTTGCACCAACCCCTCTGCAGACTACCTTGTAATACTTGGCCCAGAGGAACCAAGAAGTCAAGAACAACGTGAAGTAAAGCTGAGCTCTGCAGTACTGGCCTGCAATGTCATGTGAGTGATTTATGGATTGTTGTTCTGTCTGATTTACCAATTGGGTTTTCATGTTCATCAACTACACATCAAGCATCTACCTTGTTTCATGCTTCTATGGTGATAGGGGAGTCAATTCTGTTTCAATGACACTCGGTTGAATAGTATCAACAATGAGAGGCTTTTTTTGAAATGAAGTCATATGTGAACCATGTCATTGTCCGAGGGGAAAACAAGGCTTGTACCTTGTCAATATTTGATTGTACATATGCCATAGACCAATATCGAGAATTTTCTTCTTAAATTTGGTAGTGTCAATTATTGGATATTACTGTTTGTGCTGCAGGCAATTACATTCATTTGACTATGTGTTGATCAAGTCTAATTTTTGGATTGATTTGTATATGGAGAAATTCAACTGTATTGTGCTGTTTGCTTTCAGATATGGTGCCGCTTTTGCTTACCATCATACTTCTCTTTCTCTCACTGTTACCTTCTTCTGCGAGCCTCCATGTTGCCAGTGGTTCAACCAAAAGCAGGCCAGAGGTAATTTATGCTCAACATGGTGCTGTTGCAACTGATGATGGCCGATGTTCCAAAATTGGGATGACTGTTCTTCGAGAAGGAGGTCATGCTGTCGACGCATCTGTAGCTGCTGCTTTGTGCTTAGGAGTGGTGAGTCCGGCGTCAAGTGGCATTGGTGGAGGAGCCTTCATGCTTATTAGGCAAGGCAATGGGAAGGCACAGGCCTTTGATATGAGAGAAACCGCCCCGGCACTAGCTTCTCAGGTCTGAATGCATGACGGAATTACATTTTCAGTTTGTTGTCACTTTGAATGCATATTAAGTACAATTTTGTGAAGAAGAGTGTTTTCATATCTTAATTTTCTGAAAAAAAAAATACTGATACTGCCAGTTTACAGACCACAAATTTTAGCTGATCTGATACAATACCTGAAAATATGTTTCCTCAACTCATCATTACTTTTGAGGACTAAATCAGAAACTGATACGCAAAGTAATGCAAAACATGGATAATTTTATTTCAGCTTATCTGTTTAGTTATTCCTCCATTAGGATTTCTGATAGTGCAAATGACCAAATGTACACTTTCTGGAACAAGATGCACACCAGTTCTATAACTAAACAAAGTTGTTCTCCTGTCTATGCAACCAAACCTGCACTTTGCTGAACAGCATGTCCACTTCGTCAAGTCATTACTAATCAGATTTTGTTTCTTTCAGAATATGTATGCTGCCAATGCTACTTTGAAAAGTAAAGGCGCTCTCTCTGTAGCAATTCCAGGGGAACTGGCAGGCCTTCATGAAGCTTGGAAACAACACGGAAAGCTTCCATGGGAAAGGCTTGTAAAGCCTGCTGAGCGCCTTGCTCGTTTGGGATTTAAGATTTCACCCTACCTCAACATGCAAATGACTAAAACAGAAGCAGGAATCTTGGCAGATGAGGGCCTTCGTCATATATTTACGTCAAATGGAAGGCTCTTGCAGCCAGGTGTAACATGCCATAACAAGAAACTGGCACAGACACTGAGACAAATCTCAAAGCTTGGTCCTGTAGCCTTCTATAATGGTTCCGTTGGATCCAAATTTGTTAGAGATGTTCGGAAGGCTGGAGGAATACTTACAATGAATGATTTGCAAAGGTATAGAGTTAAAGTGACAAAGCCCTTATCTACTTATACTCTAGGACATAAAATACTAGCTATGCCTCCACCATCTGGAGGTCCTCCCTTGATACTTGTGAGTATCTCTTCTTATTTATTACCTCTCCATTTTTAAATTTATTTTTCTTTCCTTTTCGTGTGTTCAAAGGGAAATGAAACTTAAAATAGGTTCACTAATGGTATATGCTTGTCAATTCAATGAAACAGATGCTAAACATTCTTTCCAACTATGGAAATATTTCTGGAGTTTCTGATCCTCTTTGGGTCCATCGAGAGATTGAATCCTTGAAGAATGTGTTTGCCGTGAGGATGAATCTTGGTGACCCTGACTTTGTTAATGTGACTAAAGTTCTAGCTGATATGCTATCTCCTAAATTTGCGAAGGAGTTGAAGAAAACCATACTGGACAACATGACATTTGTTCCCAGTCATTACGGTGGCAGGTATGTCATTTCTCAAGGAATTCATCATCTGTTAGATTATAAATACAAATAAGTCATTATTTCTTGTTTTGATCACAACTTTTTTTCTGATATTATATAGCACATTCTCACTCTCTGCTGACCGAGATTTGTTGACGTTCATTTTTTTCTTGCTAAATGTAAATGACTGGAACAGAAGTTAACTGGACTTGAATAAACATGTTTTATGTGCAATTTCTTAAATAGGAAGCACACAGTAATACCTCATAGTATCATTGGCTTATGACCATTAGTCTATTTGTATGTTCCAATCAGAATCTTTTGGCATTTATTTTAAAACATACTAGATTAGTCTGGTTGTTATATTATATATACTAAAAACCCAAGATGTTTATCATTCACAGTTGGTCTGTATTTCTTAACAGATGGAAACAGATCAATGATCATGGCACCAGTCATTTGTCCATAGTAGATCATGAGCAAAATGCCATCTCCATGACCTCTACTGTGAACTCGTACTTTGGTGCACAAATGCTGTCATCGAGTACAGGAATAGTCCTAAACAATGAAATGGATGATTTCTCCATACCAGGAAACGTTTCAACTGGTCCACCACCAGCGCCAGCCAATTTTATCAGGCCAGGAAAAAGACCATTGTCGTCCATGACACCTACCATGATCCTGAAGGTAATAGTCATATCAATATGGGGCTAATTTGCATAGTTACCCGAATCTATGTTTTCCTGCTGTGCAACATTTTAGTATGTTTCCTTTCTATTCTTTAACAGGATGAGCAACTTAAAGCAGTTGTAGGTGCAAGCGGAGGAGCCATGATCATTCCTGCAACAGCAGAGGTACTCTTAAATCATTTTGCAAGGGGAATGGATCCACTCTCTTCTGTCCTGGCTCCACGGTTTTATCATCAGGTTACTTCCATTCTCATACTATCTCAATATACCTCCCGCTGCAATTTATACGTCTCATATAATTCCTCTCATTATCATCTCATGGGTGGAATGCATCTCAAGGCTGTTTAATTATAGTAGTACTTGATGCAGCTTATTTCCATCCTTGACTAATGTGATACGTTTCTGTCTTGCAGTTGTATCCTAATGTGGTGCACTATGAAAATTGGACAACCGTGATAGGTGATCACTTTGAACTTCCTGCTCAAATCAGGAAATCCCTACAAAAGAAAGGTCATGTCCTTGAGCCGCTTGCTGGTGGAGCTATTTGCCAGTTTATAGTTATAGAAGATTTGAAGAAAAATGGAGGTAGTCAAGAGTTTGTGGCAGTGAGTGATCCAAGAAAAGGAGGGACTCCTGCTGGCTTCTAGATATTAGATTGGTGTTGGGCGAATGTAATTTTAGATAATTATTGCTCCTGTACAAGTCTCCCCTTTGAAATTTTTAGTGAGCAATTACATCTAGAACGGAATTGAAACTTTCTGTAAAATTGCTCCAGTTTTTTTATCCTTTGCTCCAGGAAAAACGTATTTATGGTTTTGCTCATCTACGGTTTAGCATTTTTGCCCCTTTGCCACTTGTAACTTCTCCTATGAGGTATGGTGATTGAGAAATTGCTGCCAGGAGAAGGGGACCAATGAAACATGAGTTTTTAATGGAATTTCTAGACATTAATTGCAAGATCTCTGGTGTCAAGCAGTTATCCTGAAGATCCAGATTTATTGGTGACAAGTTCATCTGCATTGGCATTTCTGAAGGGTTCGAGTAAGTGGGAATTGATGATAGTTTAAGAGAATGAGCAAACGTTTTCTTTTTATATTGATTTTTAACAGATGTGATATTAATTGGTTAATTCAACTATTAAACGGTTAAAATTATGATTAACATTGTTAAAAATACACTACTGGAATTTTGCTCTTAGTTGATGGAAATAAATCGTCAGCTAAGAGTAATTTTTCGTCGGCTAAGATCTGTCAGTTAAGGATGTCTGCTAAGACAATAGCCGACGGAAACTGTCAAACAACGATAAGCGTGGCTCGTGGATCATCTTTGCATCGATACTGTCTCAACTTAACCACATTTAAAGTGTTGAGTTTTAACCACAAAAGGCCTCAGTATAATTAGAAATGATTTATCCACAAATAAGTTATATTGTGTGTATATATATCATGTTTATGATGTGTGATCTCTCCTCTCCAACACACCCCATCATGTGCAACATGACAAGTTTTGCACGTGAATCTATGTCACCTTCTCCACTCAAACACAAACCCTCAAGTGCAACCAGACTTAAAGGTTTAGCCCGTGTACAAATGTCTAAACCAATCTGACCGCCAAAGAGGGAGTTGAAAATAACGAGGAGAGAGGAGGAATATATATATATATATATATATATATATTGGTGGAAAATGTTTTTCAAAATTTTAGGCGAAATTTTGGGCGGGATTTTTTTTTTAAAATTTTCAAAATTTTTCGTTGACTAAGAAAATTGTTCCATCGTCTAGGTTATATCTTAGCTGACGGAATAATTTGTTGTCATCTAAGTTATTTTGAATAATTATTTACATTTATATATAAAAAATCTGTCAGTTAGGTAAAATTTTTTGTCGCTTAAGATTTACTTAACCAACATAATAGTTTTCTGTCGCCTAACTACTAACTTAAATTACGGAAGTTGTTCCATAGGCTAAGTAAATTTTAGACGACCGAAATATTATTATTCTGTCGGCTAATTATTATTTTTTTGCTAGTGATATGTAAATAGAAAAAAATCAGATACGGGATTAACATTATTAAAAATATATAAATAGCAAATAGTGTCTCACCTTGATGGGACAAAATATTTTCCGAGCTCTGATTGTTTTGGCACCACCCGTAAGCGCGCCATTTTATCGGCGCATAACTGAAATCCCACGTCTGAATTCCTCTCTTATCCTCACTCATTTGTATCGCCAAAACCAAATTTCACTGACCCTCAAAAACCAACTTTCTTCTCTCTCACGCTCTTCTCCTCCATTTCAGATCTCTAGGGTTTCGACACCGCGACGGAATTTGCAGCTCCGAGTCACCGAACGAGTCGCCGGTGTCGACGGGGATGGATGATGAGCGACCTCAATTCGTGTGCGCCGTCATCTTCAAAACAGAGCGGCGGCGGACGCAGAGTCCCGACGTCCAATCGTTACGATCTCTCACTCCCTCAGTCACTCTGATTTGATTTCTGTATGTACCAATTTGTTGGCTTTCAATTTGAATAGATGCTTCGAAAATTGTCTAGGTTTTTTGTGCTATTTCCGAATCAGAACACGTTGGGCTTCACAAGTACAGTGCTTGACTATTGCTTGATAGACTGATGTTGTTTTCCATTTAGGCGTAGACAAAAGAAAAATGTGTATGCCATAATTGACATTGGTCAGCTTATGGAGTGCAAAGTGAGAGGTATTATTAGCTCTTCAACCTCAGTTTAGAACATGTTGATAGATTGATATAATTTGAACTTGATAGACTGATGTTATTTTCCATCTAGGTATATACAAAAGAAGAATGTATATGGCATAATGGGCATGGCCAACATATGGTGAGCAGGTGATATAATTCTAATCTACTTATATCTAACAGATATAATCTGATAGGCCTGGTTGGTCTACTTGATTTATTTTTTTACAACAAATTGCATGGTAATTTAATTAAAAAATTGTATCATGTGTAGGTGCTGTGAAGGAAGCATTTAAAACTTTATGGGATATTGATCTTAATGCCTCTGTGTTGGACCATAGGTAATTAAGGTGAGTCTTGTAAACTGTAACTTTGGCAAGCTTCCTAGTAAGAGTTACTTTAGTTATGTTTGCTTATGTATGTGCTTTCATTGATGAAGTTATTTAGTATTGTTTTTAACTATTCAAATTGGTATTTTTATTTCCCACTCAGTCTTTGCCAAGCTTGACTTTCGCAAGTTTGGGTGCATAGTTAAATTTAGCTCTGGCAATTCAGCTGACTTGATTTTCTTCATATCTTTCTGCCATTCTGAGGTTAGTGAGATAACTAATGTCTGCAATCAAACATTGCCATGCCATTCTGAGTTAAGCTGGGGGTTTTCCCTTATCCGTTACTCCGTACGGATTCATCTATTGTAGATGCATGTATCAGGTTGCCAAGACTTTAGATGCTTTCCCAGTGACGTTGCATTTATGTTCACATTTCATGTTTCTCCCACATAACCTCTCAAAAGGTCAATTGCAAGACCAAGGTACACTATTATGTCTTGCTCTACGTTTGTGTCTGCATAATGCTGCTCGTGTTAAAAGTTCTGTCAAAGGTAATCTCTACTTGGAAGGAAATGTCTGCGTTAACATTCTAAGAGAAGACTTGGGGCAAAACATGATGCTGCAACTTCAGCTATGGAAAATCATTGCAACCTCAGAATTTTGAAAGAGTATTCTTTTTTGTTCAAGGCTGCACCTATGGTACTCGAGTTGTAAAGAAAAGTAGATTTGATATCTTTTCCTCTTTATTTTTGTTAAGGGGTGTATTATCATTTGATTCTTGAACAATTAAGATTTATGTATCTTTAATATAAATAAATATAGTTTTGTTATTAAATTCTGTTTTTTATGGATATATTTTGTTATTAAATTCTGCTTTTATGCCTTTTTTATATTAGTTTATGGCTATTAGGGACGGACTGAAGTGTAGTGTCTTCTTTTACTCGGCGATCGAAACTCGAAGTCGACTGCCTCCAGCCACTAAAGGGCTTCTCACGAACCCAACAACAATTAGTCGAGTCATCCAAGTTTAATAACCTAGTTCGAGGCCGGAGGGATCCACCAAATCACTTCAACAAGGGGAGCAGCAACAACGTCATGACTATTTTTGGCACTACGATAAACATAACCAATCGAGCAGCAACGTGAATGAGAGAAGAATAGTACAAAAATCATGACTCGAATTCAACCGCAGGCCTACTAGGTTGGAGACGGCCTCAGCAAACCTTGAAAAGTTGTAATGTAAGCAAAGTCTTCAACATTAACCAAAGTGTTCTGTTAATGTAAGCAACCACTCATTAACTCCTCGTCCATCATATTTACCCAAACCGGGCAATCTTTACCGAGTCACATACACGCACTCACCTCTATCTGACTGCTTATCTTTGTAATCTTGCCCAGATAATAAGCTTAAAAACAAACTAAACTCCACGCCATAGCCAGCACACAACTCTATCTGAGTCTGCTTATCTTCTTCATTTCTCTCATTCACACCAACCCATTTCTCTCATTTTGATCCATTCACTCTGAAAACCAACATCCATGGCGTTTCAGCTATTCAGAGTGGTTGTGGCCAAGCCCAAGATTCGTTGTGCTAGAGTGTCTTCTTCTTTCTCTACCCTTCAGCCTTATGCTGCTGACGAAGATGCTCTGCCTTCTCTGCCGCCGTTCGATTACGAGCCGAGGCCGTACAATGGGCCACGCGCCGATGAGATCTTCCAGAAGCGGAAGAAGTTTCTGGGTCCTTCTCTTTTCCACTTCTACCAGAAGCCTGTATGATTCTTTCTCCCTTTCCTTTTTTTGTTTTTATTGGGTTTTTGATTGCAACAGTTAAAATGGGTTTGATTCTGATGACTAAAGCAGCAGACTTTGTAACCCAAGATGGAGACTTTTCAATTGGACAGATATTAGTGTTTCTAGTTTTTAATCAAGATTGAGTCTTTTTCAGCTGGGCCATGAAATTTAAGATCCTTTCATAATATTTATTATATTAAGAATGATTTTGATGCATATATGTATATGTATGTGGATCAGTCCGGATTCTTCAAGTTCTGATTTTGATCCCTTTATATGGCTTATTGCATTTTTTCAGTACCACTAGTTCACTTGTTTGTTTGTTGCCAAATGTTGTATTTTTGGTTTTAAATTATTATAATTTTGTGCACACAGATCAATATTGTAGAAGGGAAGATGCAATATCTGTTTGATGAGGATGGCAGGCGCTACCTTGATGCTTTTGCTGGAATCGTGACTGTTTCTTGCGGACATTGTCATCCGGTTGTTTTAAAGGCTATAACGGAGCAGAGTCAGCTTCTTCAGCATGCTACAACCATATACTTGCACCACGCAATCGCAGATTTCGCAGAGGCTTTGGCTTCAAAAATGCCTGGAAATTTGAAGGTTTGTTTTCTTCAGTCTGTATCTCCGGATGAGTTATTGACACTGTATGATTCTTTCTCATAGTAGAAAATGAGTATATCATTAATAAACCAGTCAGGTATTTTTAAGCCTATGCTATGTCATGTTAATATAACAACCATATAGAACTTCTTTAGTTAATTGCAGGCGAGGGCTCACCTTTGTTGTTTCACTGTATTTATCACCTTCTATTGCATTCAATGTTTCAATATTTTCGTCCCCAACTTATATATTTTTCAATATAGATGGAAACAGATGCTTTGTGGTATGAATCTATGCCATCATTCATTTAAAACTTTATCTTAAACAAGATGGTTGTTCATGCAGGTTGTATATGTTGTAAATTCTGGGACAGAGGCCAATGAGTTAGCAATGCTGATGGCTCGTCTGTACAGTGGCAGTCTGGGTATGATTGCATTGAGAAACGGATATCATGGTGGAAGTTCCAATACGATTGGTCTGACAGCATTGAACACATGGAAGTATCCAATTCCACAGGTTTGTGCTAAACAAGTTGTATGTTTAGTAATCTCACTAATCTGAAATGAGAATTTATCCATGTTTGATTTAACTTTGAAACTCTCTAATCAGTTGTACACAATACTTAGTGGAACATGCCAGTTTTCTGAAAATCTGCTGAAATGCAGTTCCAATTTTGCAGGGCGAAATTCATCATGTGGTAAATCCAGATCCCTACCGTGGGATCTTTGGCTCTGATGCCAAATGCTATGCTAAAGATGTGCAAGATCACATCGATTATGGGACTTCTGGCAAAGTTGCTGGATATATATCGGAAACAATTCAGGTCAGCACTGGTTGGGGATCTAATAGGCCTAAGTTTAGTACATAAAAATTACTGTGATTTGGAAACTGATGATTAATTAGTTCTTTTTCTCTTTATCTAATTGTAGGGAGTTGGAGGAGCCGTTGAATTGGCTCCTGGTTATTTAAAAATGGTTTATGACATTGTCCGAAAGGCTGGTGGTGTCTGTATTGCTGATGAAGTACAGACTGGGTTTGGCCGCACCGGAAGTCACTATTGGGGATTTGAAACCCAGGGTGTTATTCCTGACATTGTTACTATGGCCAAGGTCTCACATATCCATTAGATAGTTGTATTTACTGTTCAAGTTTTTGGCTTATGTGTTTTGATGCAACTCTGTAGTTTATGATGAAGTTGCATAAGTTTTGAATTTAGTTAGGCACAGTACTTATTTACAATACTAGTCACAGTTTATTCCAAATTTACAAATTTTCAGGGAATTGGAAATGGTTTGCCCTTGGGAGCTGTTGTTACTACACCCGAAATTGCAAGTGTACTGGCACAGAAAATACAGTTCAACACTTATGGTGGAAATCCTGTATGCTCTGCGGGAGGGCTTGCAGTTCTAAAAGTTATTGATGAGGAGAAGCGTCAAAGTCACTCTGCTGAGGTTGGCTCACATTTGCTTGCACGTTTAAGAGATCTTCAACAGCATCACGACAGTAAGTACCTTTGAACTTTTTTACTATTTCAGAACGTGTCTTTCTTTATACATATACGTCTTTAAGCATCTAGCACTTTATTTTTGCCTCTCTCATGGTCCTTTATTGGATAGGAGATTAGCCGAGCTAGTTTAGGTTTTTGAATTACTATATATAGCTGAACACCGCTGATCACCTACCTCATTCTCTGAAACAATAGAATCACTCTTTTCCATCATTTTCATTTAAGGAGCTGTAGAACCCACCTATTCTATGGTTGGCAACTTCGATGGGGTAGATGGGTGATTGGTGAGAGGCAATTCTGGAAAGGCCATAGAATTTGCAAAGTTTCTTAAAAAGGGCATCATCTTTGTCACTAGTTGGTGGACATGGGCAGAGGTTTTTCCATTGCTTCACTAAAAAACCCCAATTGATTTTGTTTTCAAGATACAAAAGAAAGTGGATAGGGTAGAGCTTTTTTCTTTGTTTGGTTTATAATCTGTATCGATCAAAATTGAATGGTGAACTGGATGATGTTGGGGTTGTTGGGTATCAATATGGTCTCATATGTTTTTGGCACTATGATGATTTATTAGGTGAAGCTTGTTGTAGCCAGTTGTCTTTCGGGTTTATTGCCGATGGCCATTAGTTGTGAGAACAGTGGAGGTATCAGTTTTTCTATGTATATGGCTGTCCCTTTTCTAGCCATCTTTGTGTGTCGGTGCATTTGATACATGCTAGTTTTCATAGTGTAGTTGAGGACTTAAGGGGTTATGTTGGGGGGTTCTCTGCTTGTGGCTTTTCTATTTCATCTTTTGGTGTTGGTTTTGCAACCTTCGAGTGGTTCTCTTGTATTATTTTTTCCTTGGTTTCTAAACAAAGAAAATATATCAAGGACTGAGGTAAAAGACTGGAAGCTACAAAATAATCATAATGACAGATTGACACGTCATATCTTCCTTTTGTGCATGTTGGAGGTTCTGTGGTTGGATCAAACAGACGTTTAACTTTTAAGTTCTGGTTCACTTTGCCAAACATATTCAATTAATCTGAGTCCGTGAGCATACCTCAAGATATGACAGGATCCCAAGAATAGTTTCTATTGGTTTTGTCCGTTAACATAAGTACTCCATAGCTCCTTGTTCTTTTTCGTCAGAAACTTGTATGGCAATGAATTGAGCTGCTGCTCATTACCCAATTAGTGTCATTTGATAAAAACAATTAGATCCAAAACAAATAAGTTTAGTGTCATTTACAATGTCGCAGTTAGATTATTTTGTGGTTACTGTGTTACAATTGTATCATGTTTAAGACTTGATTTTATCACCGGACCATATACAGGCTGCACATTCTAGCATCAGTTGTATTATGTTTGGCAAGTCCTTTCTGAATGCCATACTTCTTTTCTCTAGGTTGGTCCTATATTAGTGCAAAGTGTTTTTATTTTCTTACATATGATATTTTGCTCCAGTCATTGGAGATGTCAGAGGTAGAGGATTGATGGTGGGAGTTGAGCTGGTGACCGACAGGACTGAAAAGACACCTGCCAAGGCAGAAACTGCGGTTTTGTTTGAAAAACTTAGAGGTATTAACTATTAAGAGACCCTCTCGACTCCTAGTATGATAGAAGCTCCTCTATCAAATTACATTTTCTCAATTTAAATATTTACTAAATACTAATCATTATGTTCTACCTGATTGAAGAGCTTGGAATCCTGGTCGGCAAAGGTGGTTTGCATGGTAACGTTTTTCGAATAAAACCACCAATGTGTTTTAACAAGGACGATGCAGGTACTTGTTATATCATTTATGACTGCTATGAAAGATCACACATCTGATATCCTGAACAAGTTGCTCAATACTAACACGACTGAGATGATATTAGTTCTGTCAGCTGATAAAAATCAGTACACACTGTGTTCCTTGATATTATACGTAATTTATTACTTGTCTTTTCATGCAGATTTTCTTGTAGATGCACTGGACTATTCTATGTCAAAGTTGTGAAGCTAACCTTGGAAGAAGACAAAGATTGAAAGGTTCTGTTGTAAATTGCTTCGACTTAGGAGGCTCCTCCACTAGGAAACTTGAACGATGTAGTAATTTACAGTGAACTTGAGGTTTTTGGTCATTAAATAAGAATTAACTAGCTTGGTCTTTCCCTGAACCTCGTTCTTCAAAAATACAAGTACATAGGTAAAAAGCAGTCAATGCCAAACAAAGATGACGCTAGACCATGTAAGAGCCTATCCTTCTGAACTGGGGACCCACCGTATCAAATCTGACATTAACATGTTTGAAAAAAACCATTTATGTTGGGATGGTTGCGTCAAACATAATCTTATGCGTTTAGGGTATGTGGTATGTAATATTTCAAACAAACTTTCTCTTCAGTCTGCAACCCTGATCGTCTCTTCATTATTACCAAAAAAACTGAAGTTGCCGCAGATAAGCCCTTTTCTGAACAAGTCGTAAAAGGCTGTATTCAGTAACCCTCCCTTTTGGTGTTCAACTTGCTTACTATCTATGAGACTGATGATTCAACATGTTATAATTAGGAACTTGCTAATACCTTCCACTCCAAGATGGTCGCGCAAATGTATTTATGCCTGAATTGGTGTTGATGGACAGAGCATAAGAGCCGTGCTTAGTTTTGGACATAGGAGCATCTGAGTTTTCACTCCCAGATTATGATTTTGTATGCAACCATATTCTATTATAATGACAAGTTGGAAAATTTGTGTTGCTGTCAATGCTATGTAAGCGTCTATTGTCTTCAGACCACTTAACATTGCTGGCGTAGCATATGACGGAGTCTTTGGATTTTATAAGGAGCTTGAGTTGTTTTTATCATGAATTGGTCCATACGTATTTGGAGCACGTGCCTGAAAATCCAAAACTATGAATCACATGTTCATGTTAACAGTAGGTTCGAATTCATTGACAACTTGTCAAACTCATATGGATTATGGAGACGTTAAGAACGGCTTTGCTGGTTCTCCATCAGTCCACCAGGACGACTGGTCCGGTCACTCGATTTGCTTCTGATCATTGGGACCTGAGACAGCCACAAATGATGTTATTTCAACCTTGAGGTTGTTCAGTGATTTGCATTATTGTGCTAGACTTGTTTCTTATGTTACAAACCCTTTAAACCCCAGAAGCCTAGTTAAGTCTGGACTCTCTGTAGACCGTTTCACCCTCTTGCAGGTAACATCTGCTCCTTCTACTTTGATCAATGTTTTGGGTTTATAACTTTATATCTGATTCATGGTTTGATTTGGGTTACTTACTTTTACGCATGTGTTTTTTTCTTTTCTTCTAGTTTCATTGATTATGTGCTAATCAAAGCCATAGTTAGGTTTTGTCCTACGGAAATTGTCTTTGCATGTCGTTTGGTTGGAAAGGAATTGCTTTCTGTGCCTTTGGTTTAGTATTTGGATGTAAAGATGGGAGAACTGCAGACTAGAAAGTTTGAAGGTGGATAGATTTCTGGGTCATTCGAATTTGAAGAAATAGCCTTGAAGGTGAAAGCAAGATTTTGGTCATGTAGTATATATGTGAGATGCTACTGAGTAGTGTATTTGTGAGGTTTTGATAGATCATGTAGAGGTCCAAGAGGTTCCTTGGTTGGGATAGTACTGAGGTTAGAAAACTGTAAATTTTAGCTAATTATTTCGGTTGTGGGGTGGATTCTCGGCCAATGAAGTACTTAGGCATTCTGTGTGGGAGGATGTTTTGCAAGGTTATTGGGTCGTAGTGTTGCAAAGTGAAGGTTAGGAATGGAAGGACAGAGGTTCTGGGAGGACAATTGGGTGGGAGATGTGGCCCTAAAAGAGGAGTTCCCAAAATTGTATTGCTTGTCTTGTTCCCATATTTACTGTAGCTGATATGATCAAGGGGTCATTTTCCGAAAAAGTACTAAGCTCAAGAGTAGACTCATTTTGTATGTAAAAATCAGCCAAAGTATGGTCATCCTCCAATTGATTCCCAGATGAGTCTGCATATTTGGTGCAATATCCTCCTTGTTGAGCCTACCGATTGTCTACTGTATGTAACTCTAAACCTCCACAGTGATTCTCTTCTCAGGCATACGAAGTTCTTAAAATCTGCATTTCAGTGATTCTCTTCACAACTTGATGTCCCTTCCTTCAGTTGTTTCCCTGAAAATATTCCTTATTTACATCATCTACGCTATTAGAGCTCTTCACCTCAAGACTAGTGGTTTTGTAACTCCAGGTCTGAACAAAAGTTTGCATATATACAACCTCCCAAACAAGAGGCTAAACCTGAGAGGTTGAGCACAACTGTAAACCCTGTACACCTAGGGGTTTTGGAGGAGGGAGGAAGGAAAAAGCCTTGCGGCGGTTATCTGGGTGGTTTGAATGGAAGGAAACAATCAAATTTTGAGGAAAGAGTACTTTATTGTTTTCTGTATCAGAGTTTATGGATGTACAATGAAATTTGACTTAACCATTTTCTTCTGTAAGCAAAGGTAGGCCTGGATATTGATATGCCTTTGCAGAACTCTCTAGTCTTTTCCTGCTGTAAAATATGGCACCGCTGTGAAGCTACTGTTAGGTATCAACTGCATGCAAAGGCATTCCATGTCCTTACTGATTGGTATTAGCTTAGTCTATCATGGAGCTGCTATGGAATTATGTCCATCACTGATTCACTAGAGACACAAGTATCTTGTTATGTTCAAGAATGTCATCAAGTGTGTATTATTAGCCTCTATAAATTAGTCTTTGATATTGGACAGCTAAAACTGAGCTTGTAGAGATAAGTTAGATAATGTTTCAGTTTAATAAGAGAGGCTTTTAATGTTTCATGTTAATGTTGCTACAACTACTATATTATCTTGCATTTGTTGTTATCATGTAGAAATCCATATAATTTGTTATGTAACTTGAGTTGATTTTGGTTACGTGATTACTCACATGTGTGAATTTGGACTATTACAATATATATATATATATATATATATATATATATATATATATATATCCAGCTTATTGTTCAAGTTGATTTTTATATAAATTTCTGGTAATGTAGGGATCCCCATCTTCAAGTGAGATTTACAACTAGGCTGAGGTTTTATCAAGAATGAGCATTTTGCAGATTACTTCTTGCCAACCAAGCCTCTATGTCAGAAGAACGTCTCAATCTCTGCATCCCTCTTCTAAGCCATACATTTTACCAGTCCATGCTACAAGTCCCTTTCGAAATCTTTCCTTGAAAACCTGTGCATCAAATCAACAACAGCGCATACTCATATTGAAGAACCAGAAATGCAGGGCTGCATCTATGTACCAACATCCTTCACCTGTCAGTTTATTGGGCGGCAAGGGAAAGAATGGAAGTGAGGATGAGGTAAGGGACCTTTCAGTAAGTTCCGCTCTGCTTTACTGCAAAATAGTTGGATTACATATGTTGAATTATGTATAGGAGGACATATTTATGGTTGAAGTAAACTATGGAGTTATTATGTTTCAAGGTTTGTTGATCTAATCTCGTATATGAAGTAATTTTTAGTAGGGGGATTAGTGTTTTTTTGTCTGACGTCCATAGGGTGGCTTGTGCCAATAATATTAGAAGAGTTGAAAACCATGTGCAAGATTTTTTGGGAGTGTTCAAAACATACCAGTAACACTAATGCACTAACACAAAACATAAGAGTATAAGATCATACTTCACGTAATTCAAAACATTACAACTAACACAGGACTGGTTTGTAACTAGCTAGTAATGAGTTTCAAATTAACAGATTGCTGCTTATAAGAATAGGTCTCCATTGTTGGCCAATATTCTTACCAATATGACTGCAAAATAGGTTGTTGGGATGGGAGAAGATCCATGAGAAACCATTTGATTTTATAGAGGTTACCCACACCATTGATTCTTATAATTTATCACGTCTGTGTTGGCTTCAATTTCATGGGGTTTGATGGGTTCGATTACCATATGCTATGATTGAATGTGAGACCCTTCTTTTTCTTATTGTAAATATGATTTAAGAGAACTCATCATCTGTCCTCTAACCCCCATCTGATATCTAATAAAATTTGAAATTTGAATATCTGTTGCAGTATGTTTGCATCATCAGTGGCGACGAGTGGACTCGTCTAGCAAGACTATGTCAAGTATCTATCTTCAGGATCCGAGAGTGCTCGTTTGAAGCGTGCCATGTACAAATGGAGAAAGTTATACCAGAATCTGACTAAGAAGTTGAATGGTACGTTCAGGTTGTACTGTGAAGTACTGCCATACTGTTCAATCTTATTAAGCATCAAATTCAGATCAACAATTGAGTGACGTTAGTATCATTTCTCCCACCTTCTGCATTTTGCCTTGCCTCGTTGTCTTAAAGTCATTTTCGATTGTTTTCAAACTTCTTGGTTAGACTGACTGAAGTCATTATTGAAACAACTGTGATAACTTGGTTTTACATTTCTTACCCAGCAATAAAACGAGCTGCAATGTCAATAGATATTTGAGTTTTTTTAACCTTGATTTTCAAAACACAAACTCTTACTCTTAACCTTTATTTTCAAAGCACAAGGAGGACCCTCAGTAGCATTCTATGTGACTGATTTCCCAAAACAAAATTTACAATATACAGTTCCATCTATAGGCTTTCCTAAGTCGACGTAATTTACAAAAAGGACTGGAAATAATTTACTTACAAACTTCCTGCAGACAAAATGGCTATATCCTTATTTACATGGGGTGCTGCTGGAAAAATGTCAGAATGCTGATTATGCCTACATGTGTACAGAATGATATTATCAGAGGTACCTCTGGTCGTGGAACACTGGAAGCAACATTCTCCAGGTGCTTATCTTGTTTGGATATTGATCTTAACTTTCTATGGTCTATCATGTTAAGAATAGGTAGGTTCACGAGGACGAGTTGTCCAAAGGGAGCTCAATGCCCGAAGGCGTTGGAAGTACTCTCCCAAAGCAAGAAGGCCTTTAGCTGCCTGGCGGATTGTAAGGATGCGAGACATCTGCTGTAAGGTCTCCTTTCGAAGATTATCAGCCTGTTTGGGGAAAAATATCGTTAGATAATCCGTGCCTAAACTAACAAGTCATGCGTCCCAAATGCTTTTACTTAGAGAGGGCAAGAGGTACTATAAAAATACTCTTATTCAGCACACATTCACAAATTGCTATTTACAAGCAAGCATTAACATTTTCATATATTGTTGAAGAGAAGGTTATGGAAGATTATGATGATTAGATATTAAACACACGGACGTTAGCATTTGGAACAAAACCATTCGATAGGTCTATGGATGTATACAGTACATTACCTGGTTCACAAAGTCCACCAGAGCTTCCAACTTCTCCATTGCGATGGCCATCTGTGGGACATAAATACCTTCACCAGGATGATCAGCTGCCACAGCCGAAGCCAAAGTGAGGTGTAGTTTATCCATACCTTGCAAAAGAGCATCTTCTGCTTGTTGACATGATTGCGTAAGGCTGCTAACTTCCAAAAGTTGTTGATCTGCCAGGGGGTACAGTTGAGGCAGAAGAACCTGTAATCAACATAAACTTATCAACTAGAGTCACCCTATCCTCGAGAATAAATTTCATCTCAAACATGTCAGTGAATTCATTTCAACTAGATTCGTTTTTAACATATTGAGTAAGCATCACAAAATAGAACAGCAAGTCTTTTCCTCAAGCATTATCTTAGTATTGATATGCATAGGTTTATGACAACATCAATACAAGAACATAATAAAACCAGATTTTTTTTGTGACGCAAAACCACCTCATAGTCAGGGAACTAGTCTTACACTATACACTCTAAATTTCGAGATTTATCCTCAAATAGATTGACGCAAATCACTTCTTATTCCCCTTTTATCCTCCAACTTTTTGTTGGTGATTCTAATATCATCTTAGTTCTACTGCAAACCACCAAACCACATATAGGGAGTAAAAAGTACATTAAGAAGCTCTGAAGGGCGAAATCCTCCAATCCATGAGAAGAACCGCTCAGCTGATGTTTTCCACATCCCAGACATTACATAGAAGACATCAGCTTTTGCAGCTTTTGATTTCATGCTGAAAAGTTCAAAATAGTGACTCATGCCGCCATCTACAAGGAAACGAAGCTCTATGTCACTTATCTGGGCCTGCAACGCAGTCCTCAGTTCAGAAATCTGCCGGTTTTGTTCATCCACCCAGTGTCCATACTTCATCTCAAATGCAGCAACACCTGTGTATGCCAGAGTTTTGAACTTGAGAATACAACATGAATGACGAAGATAATGATACAAATTGTACAATATATAAGAAATTATAATAACGAGGTAAACTACTCAAAAAGATTATAAGCAACGTACAATAAACTATGATTTATGGTCTACTGAACTAAAGTTAAGTACTCAGGTTATACATTCTGTGAAAGCATAAATATTAAGTTTTCTATAAGGAGTCATGTTTCAAAAGATGGAATTAGAGTTTCACTTTCACTTTGGACGCCACTAATGCAAATGATTGAAATTTTAGCAAGAAAAAATTGCAAAGCAAGGGCTTTATATATCATTTCGCAGAGACTTGATGGTGAACTTGGCCAATGGATGGTTTTTCCATTCTCATTGAGATATGATAAACTCAAAACCAGAATTGGGGGGGGCAGACTGCAGTTTATTGTATACAATCTGAAATACTCAAACTATCAACTACCTATAGTTTCATATTCAATACTAATTATATGGCAGAAAGCAACTTAACAAACAAACCTGAGTTCATGCTGCCAGAATATCCCAGAGAATTAGCATCCAGTCCACTTCCGATATAAAGACCCTACAAAAATATCATCCATTGCTTCTTTTATTAACAAGCGAGAAGCTTGACCTATTGATCTTTAGGAACTTGCAATAAATTGTGATTAGATAAAAAGCAAGGCAAAGCTAAATTTCTCCTGACCTGTTGTCTTGCTCTTTCAAGCTCCTGCTCTAATTGAACAAGCTTTAAACGACTTGTTTCTAACTGCTGAACATAGGCCTATAAATAAAGTCATCAAATTAGTTCATATCACTTTGTTCCATGTCTAATATCTTTCAAAATGCATACCACTGCCCTCACCTTTTTTCTCATCCGGCTTTTACGAGCAGCCTCCCGATTTTGGGCAAGACGCCTTTGAACCTAAAATGTTTAACAAATAAGATATAACTACTTTTTATAAGTTGCTGAGTAGTCAGACAGTTCAGAAATGTTCTGGAGTCATTGCAGGTAGGATTCTTCCCACCCCCTATATTACAACACTCATTAACACCAACTTGTTATACTTTACTACATCTAGCAAGCAAGCACCATACTATGATTAAGGTCATTGACCCTATCATGCTGACACACATTGTAATAAACGAACGAAAGATGTTAGGCTGGTCGGTAGCACATGGGAGGATTATTACCTGTGATATGCTTCAATGGAAAAGGCCAACTCCTGTCTTCCTCTCCACTGGTGTGTCAATCGTAAAATGGAGGGAGGGTAGATTATGTTTATGTGCAGTGTGAAGGTGCTTTTTGTTTGTGAAGAGGTTGTATATTCAGGCTGGTTTGAATTGGGAGATCTAAGCAGGAAGTCTAAATCCATTAAGTGCAACAATTTTGGCTTCGGCAAACTCTTGGCAGTTTGCAGTGTGTTAGCTGTCAGATGGGTGCTTTCCACAGAAATTAGTAGAACTTTTGAAGAATATAGAGGTGCATAGGTGGTATAGATTTCTTGGTGTTTGCAGCCTGTTTCTATGTTTGTGAACCAGTTGTCCACTGTTATTGTATCATTTATTGAGGTCATTACAGTTTGTGTCGTAAAAAAATGACTAATGTAAGAAATGTAACAGCTTATAAGTTTGAAGACAGTTAAAAGCAACAGTAAAATCTAGTTTGGCGACCTAGATATTTAGGTCAATGTAAAGAACCTGATCTTTAGTTAAATAAAGGAGATGTGTAAGTGAGGCAAAGCACAATCTATTTTACCTTGTCCGTAGGTTTGGTTATTTCTTGGTCATACTTGCTCGAAGGTCCCAGGAGTTCTTGAGAGGCATCTTCTGACTAGAAAGATAATACCACAACACCTTAAGAAACTGACAATTTTGGCTTCCCCAAGAAACAAAAACCAAAAGCACTAATTTTGAAGCCTTTACCTGATTATCTAGCTTTGTGTCTGCATCCATGATCAGGGATGCTGAAGCATTCAAACTACCATTATCCATAAAGCCTTCTCCCCACATGCTCATCTGGTATATTGGCTCATAGGCACTCATCCTTCTTGAGGTGACAAACTGGGTGGAATGGGAGTTCATGGTTTTATGACTGACAATGGAAAAACTCGAATCAGTTTCATACCAAAAAGCATATGATATAGAGTATATATCATTATGGTGGTAACGGGGTGACTAATTCTATAACCTCAATCAACATATCAAAACCAAAATCCAATTATAATAAGCTAATATATAAGAACTAATATATTCAGATGCTGCCTAAATAAGAACATAATAAAACAATTAGATTTATAATAGAACAAGAAGGCCAGATAGAAAGGCAAATAAGAAACATGGCGACAGATGTTCAATTTATAAATGTATCATAAATTAAGCACAAGAATAACTTGAACCTGTTGAAATATTCTGTTGTTCTTCCAATAGTTAAAGCAAATCAGCATAAGCTTCTAAAACATACTGCATAAAAGGTATCAAAACTTCACATTGTATAACTTTAGTGCTAAAGTCAACTGGTACCATGTGCCTACAGTAGGCTAGAACAGAACCAAGTATGCCACACAAGACTCAAGAACAACAGTCTCACTCAGTATCTAAATTTACATGTCCATGCATGTAAACACAGTGAAATGAGTTAAAAGAGATCGAAAACAAGAGGATGAAGGAACACTATGAGAAACTGAATCAATTGACAAGTTCCTTAGTTTCTAAAATTCCAACTTTTAAAACTAGAGGAGCTAAGGTATATCCTCAATCTCAAGATATGCAAGAGGAGGCAGTACTAATTCAACAACACCACTCGATCCCTCTATTAACAGCAAGAAAACTTGCAGTTTTGATTGCCACAATCTCTATGAATAGAGAAGCTGAGAATGTCGAACTCAAAAACAACCGAAGGATCAACAACATAGAGAAGTGAGGGGACAAATTCAAAATATCATAGCTTCCGTCTAATGTTAAAACAGGAAGGATAGTAGTCATAGAACTACTAACAATTAAACAATTCCATCTTCCCTCAAATTAACACGAAAAAGACGATTAGAAGTCGAATACAATCAAAGTCCAACACGATCAAACAATCCAGATATTCAGAAAGACACTTGTTCTAATGAGATCAGTACACAAAACAAAACAAATACTAAATACAAAAGAAGTGTCTTTGATGGGAAAGGGAAGTTGCTAAAATTAGAAACTCATCCTTTCCCTTTTCTTCTTTCTCTTATTTTTCATTTCAGCATCAAATCAATGAGAACCCCAAAAACGATAATACCCAGAACCATCATAACAGAGGAAAGGAAAGCTTAATAAGTAAGCAAGAACAGAGTGCCAAACCACCAAGCTCAAGTGAAAAAACAAAACCCAAAACTCAAACTTACAGATACTGAAAGTTCAAAGACAAAAGACAAAACAGAAAAGCAGAAACAAAAGATTGAACCTTTGAAAGCTCAGTTGGAGGAAGACTGGTTATTTTTCCCGCTCTAAATTCAAGAAGAGGGAGCAGGGGGTGGCCTTGTGCAAGTTATAAGTGATAGAAGAAGAAGAAGAAGAAGAAGAAGAAGAAGACGAGCTAGGTATGTCTCCTGTACCAAGTTCCATTATCTTGCAGAAGAATCAAGTGGGAAGATGACACCTTGTCCCACTTAAATTAATCACCCAAATTCTAATCTCCCCCATTAACATATTAATAAAATTCCCTATTTCAATTATTGACTAATCTTCAATTTGATTTTTTTTTCAATTTATGCAATTATTTTCCATAAATGATCCAATTTGTTTTGTAATTTTGTGCTGTGTGAGAGGGAGTGTTGTTGTACAGTAGGGGAGAGTCAAAGGGTTCCCACATAAGCTAAGCCCAAGACGAGCGTCGCAATCCACATCCTTTCTCCCTCGTCTCTGTCTCTTCCCCACTATGGCATCCCACCCACCGCTAATGTGTGCATCAGGTGGATGGCTCATCTCTTAACCTGTGCACTCATATTTGTGAGTGTTTCGTCCTATCTCTTAACGTTACCTTAACTAAGTGTTAATATTATTTATAACATTTTTTTATTAACTGAAGTAGTCATGTAAAAATGCTACAATACAATTAGTCAGAAGACAAACAATACAAGTAATCATTTTTTTATTAACCGTTTAGTCATGCATAGATTGAAGTCGAACAAACAATCAAAATAAACTCAAGATTGAAAAGTTAATGTCATAAATATTGTTTATGTAAAACAATATGATTTTTATGTTGTCACTTTTTATGCTCCACTTTACAATCTTTAAAAGTTTTATTGGTCTTTTTTAACAAGTTTAGGGTATTCTAACCGCTTTCTAGACCAAAGACTAATCTCTAAGAGTTTGATCGGCCAACAAAGCATTGCAACTCCTTTGGCCACTTTGACAATGTTGGGGTTCTCGAACTTGGGGTGCACACTCAACTAGGCAATAACTACTAGACTATTTTGCAGTGGTTAAGTTATATAGGTCATAATAAGGATTATTTTTCTGACATTTTGATGGCTTGAGGGGAACAACTGAAATGTGGCCTCATAAAATAAATAAATTAAAATAGAATTTTTTTCTTTTCTACATCTAAATTAATTTCATGCATAAATTATTAAATTAATATATGTCAAAAAATAAAAAAAAATACATTAGCAATTAATCAAAAATGAATGAACAAACAGTGGTCATTAACAAAAATAAAACCTTAAATGCTTGCATTTATATGAAAAAAAAACAAAAGAACATAAACGTTTTTTTACCTTTCTCTCTAAAAAACAAACTTAAGAAAACAGAAAGAAAAAAAATGAACAAATGAGGAAGGAAAAAGAAACAAATGCAAGCAAATTAAAAATAGAAAAATATATTAACGGTAAAATGAGAAAAAGAAACAAGAAAAAAATTGGAAGCCAGTGTGATTCGAACCAGCACTCTTTTAGAATGCCACCAAAAATGTTTTCCGCTGGACTACACTAGCCATACTGATATTGGTGGTATGATATTTATATATAATGATATAGTTTTCAGGCTATATTTAAAAAAAATTACGCCGGAGGCCTGTCGGAGACCAGTGGTTTGAAGCGGCCGCCTTAACCTGCACCCTAGAGGGTCGGCATTGACAACAATATATTTTAAAATTTATTTCTTAATACATCCCAACATGTTAAAAGAATTAAAAAATTTATTTCTTGATAAATCCTAACATGTTAAAAGAATTAAAAATCATGGGCGTTGAAAGATTGATCTTTATATTTTTTCCGATGTTGGATGGATTCGTCGACCTAGTAGATGTTAGACTCTAGCACAGAGCTTCACCGGAGAATGGGGATTCATCGGACCGGAGCCTAAGGGAAAATGGTGTGGACGCGCAACATGGGCGCGTGGTAAGAGTGTAGAGAAGTAGATAATTTCGCGGGAGTGGCGGTTTGGAAAGAGTCAGTGTTTGGTGGTTGGCGCCTTGAGTTTGTGTGGGATTGTGGAGCGGGGTCTTCAATAATTGTCTACTGCGATTGGCATTTCAGTTTTGACTTTTTAGCGGGAATAGTAACGGCTACATGATCACCTTCCTATTATGGGGGACTAGTCCAATTTTGGGAGCTATGCCTATTCCCCTCAAATTGGGGCAAAACATCATCTAGGAGCTGCTTTAGTTTGCGTCATTACAATAGTGTATCTGTTGCAATTGTATTAGTCTTAGTTTAACGATGATATTAACTCATAACACTTCGTAGTTGCAAGAGTTCTACCCATAATGGTCACCATGTTGCGTTAAACCATGAATTTGACACTTCTAATCACCGGAATATAATCCATATGGCATGCTTGGGACTATAGGTTGAGAAGAAAATTCTTAATCATGCAAAACATTGACCGGTGTATAGGAAATAAAGCAGTTTTAGAAAATTAGAAATAATAGAGACAGCATTGGCCGACCTTTAATTTCTTACATTAAATATTTAAGTTCATAGGTAATTTAGTGTAAATTAACTTATCGTTACACTGTGTAAAAAACAACTTTAACATACTCTTTATTTTAGATTTAAGTTATTTTAAAGAACGTGTTTGTTTGTTTTTTTTTATATTTTCAGAACTCCAACAGACTAGTCAAACATTAACTATTATGACTTTTAGTTTTAGCTAGACTATTTAATACATTTCTTTTAAAGTATTTTAGATGACATATAAATACATTTAAATTATTTAATGTTTATTTAATGAATTTGTAATACTCATTAAAATAAAAAACTTTGACGCATACAAATTTCTAAAAATACTCTAAAAAACTTAAAGTTTAACTTCTGAAGCAATGCTATACAATGTCTACCGTTATAAAAACACGATCCCTACCCTTCCTCTCAATTATTACAGCACGAACGTGGCCGGGGGAACCTAAGGGTAAGATGACTTCCTCAGCTTCCTCCATCATTTCCTTACAGTAAATAATCAACCAATGTTACGAATTACACTAATCCCTAGGGTTAATTCCCAGACAGAATGAAAACGTCTCTATTGATGACCTGAAGTAATATCAGAATTCTATTGATGACTTATTGAGCAGCAAGATTAAGCACGCAAGTTTTCTTAGTATAAAACATTAAGATGAAAGTTACATAAGACAAAAGATCCAGTGGACAGTCCAAGCAAATGTAAAACTAATTACAGTGATGGCAGGAAACTAATACAAGATAAAGGTGACGGAAGTCAGTAGAAAGAGGGATACAGCAAAATCCCAAAGGTATTAGAATGTTTCAGAAATTAAGGTGATCGTTACCACAGTTCTACATGCATAAACAAAGGAATCTTGAATGTCAAGTTGCTTACTATTGACTTTCATCCGGATTGACTGTAAGTTTGTCAAGAGCTGTTTGAAGCCAGTCATCCCTCTTCCGACTCTGTACATGAGTCCAGTCATTAGAAAGAAACCATAACAGGTTAAATGTTCATGTTTTGAAGACATAATTCCATGTCAAGACATTAGAAAGAAACCATAACAGGTTAAATGTTCATGTTTAGAAGACATAATTCCGTCCTGTACATAACAGAAGCCCGCATCTATTTCACATCTGTAAGGTACATATACCACAATGTCTACAGATGAAACAGGTAAACTTTAAATTCAAAAGCCAAATGAAAATAGTTTCTTGACAAGTTGGCAACATGCACATTTGAAATGTTGATATCAGAAACGAGAGGATGGAGATATTCATTGAAAGGGATTCGTACCATGTATGGCTTCCATATTCTCTTCCTTGTAGACACCAAGGGGAGATCCATGGACAGATAAAAGGGTCTCCCCAGGCTTCGGGAGCCTTAGCGTTTTAGGTGTGACCCCAATAGATAGCTCTGGCTACTGACCTGCAGTATAAACCACAGTTAACTAAATGACTGGAACATCTACTGGAAAAAAATATTGATCAACATTCGCTTTTTGTTAACAACACCAGAGCATCAATTGGTGGCAATTAGTAATCATAGTGTCATTAAGCTAAGTAGTATCAGTCATGTAATCTAGTCATGGTAATGCCTAACTCAAATGAAAAAGAATGGATATTTAAAAATTCAATACCAGACCACTCAAGAGAGAAGAAAAGAACAGTAGCTAAAGGCCGTCTGAGTTGCACCAGCATAAAAATGAGCCAACAGAACAGTGAGAATACAAACATACATCACAATGGAATCAAGCTGAGAGCCTGAGACCAATAATCCCCTAACGAAAGAAAAAGAACCTTTTAAAGACTGACAGATGAAGATATTATCAATGAAACTTTCAGCACCCTAGAAGAGCTTACAAAATAATTCTTCGTTTTCTTTGTAAAGCAATGAACATTGGTCAAGGCTATCAGCGTTAAGAACATGACAAAGAGACCACAATTAGATTAACAAATGTCTGACAGAGAGAAAAAGAGGACATAGATCAATCCTATCTATTGCAGACCAAACTGAGGCCAAGAATCCCCCAGCCAAAAAGCATTTGCTAAATAAAAGGACTAACAAATTATCACTTTTCGGTCATGAAAAAGAGGGAGTTATCCTTAGAATTTGTAAGTCACTGAAACACCCATAAGAAATCCCAAAAATTTGCCTTATCCAACCCTCCTCCATCTCCAGCCCACTAAAACGTTTAAATGATTGTGTGTGTGTGTGTGTGCTAATTTCCATCCATCTGACCTAGATGGCCAACCCACTGCATCCCAATGAAGATATACATTTTATTATTAAAGCAATGCTATTTTCCCCACAAGAAAGTATTAGGGAAAACACTGGAAACCCTCTGAAAAGATTCAAACACAACTTTCATTGACTACTGGGAATGCAGGAGGATTCAATCAAATTACTCCCATCATATTTGCACCAGTGATAAGAAAACTAATCACAAATTCGTCATTCTGAACACATTTCACCCGAGTGAATCTTTGTAGGTGCAACTAGATAGCCAACGTAGCTAACAAATTGCTGAGCATCCAAATATTTGCTATGGGAGACATGATGTAGGAACTACAAGAGTCGAACCCTGGAGATTATATGGTGTAGCAGACATCATCCTATCATGTTCCAACAAAGTTTGCCAAAGAGCATCATTCCCCAATCTCAGTGTCTTTCATAGTTATCGTCCCACGGCAACAAGAAGTACACACATGAAGGAAGAACCATATCCAAATCTAAACTATTTATAAAGGAATACAGAACAAATTGGTAGAGAATACTAACTCTCTGCAAGATTAACTGAATAGCCAACTCTCCCTCGTTGCACCGCTGCGCTCCTGATCGCCTCTCGCTTCACTACAGCTGTTCTGATCGGCCCTGCTTCGCCGTCACGGTCCTGATCGGCCATACTTCGTCGTCGAATTCCCAACGGTCTAAAAGGTGCTAAGCCAGCGACGACCCATAACATAGTACCTTGCCTAGACGGGGACTAAATGATTTATTTTTTACATTTAATTATTTAAATAATATATATAATGTAATATATTACTTAAAAATAATGAAATAAAACAAAGTTTAACATAAGATTACTAGCTCAAAACTAAAAAACCAACCTCTAGCCCATTAATCACTAGCCTTAAACTCAATAATCAAATAAAAAAAAGTTTAAATTTTTTTTTTTCAGGATCGCCTAGGCGCCGCCTTGACTGCCTAGACGCCGCCTTGTCTGCCTAGGCGCCGCCCTCAGGTGATGCTCCGCCTAAGTGAAACGCTTTTAAGAAAATCGAGGCGGCCGAGCTCCGCCTACAGCCTAGGTGGCGCCTTTTAGAACATTGCGAATTCCCGATCGGCCCTCGCTTGGCCGTCGCGGTCCCGATTGGCCCAACTTCGTCATCACGGTCCCGATGGTCCCTCGCTTGGCCGTCACGGTCCCGATCTGCCTTTGCTTCACCATCACCGTCCCGATCGACCCTCGCTTCGCTACAACGCTTGCGATCAGAGCTAGGCACTAAATTAAAATGAAAGTGAGCAAGACAAAAAAAAGAATTGATTGATACGTATATTGATGACATTTGACGTAATTTTCTAAATTTTGTAGGTTTTTTTTCATCCAAACTTGACAGGCTGATAACCCGTTACTGTTATCTGAATGCTTGAAAAACAAAACAGTTGAACCTGCTATTAGTAATTATCGTGAAGAAAGTTTAGTTAGTGATAATTAACTCTTATTATATACGATTTATTTATTTTATACAGCAGGCCATAGAAGAATTTTTAATTTTACTGCTGGTCTACGACTTTATTCCATCATTTCCATGAGAGGGAGAGAAAATAACGAATAGAAACTTGACAGTAACCATCAATCAAGTCCTCTCGACCATATTCTTCTTCTTTCCTCCGCCGGGCTTGGCCGGTTCAAACAAACACCCAAATTCAGTATCATCTTCCGGATCTGATTTTGTGATTTTCTAGCGAACACGTCGGCCGAAGACTATTGAATATTGGCTTTATCTTGAAGGTGGACCAAAACCCATTGGAAGTCCATCTTGATCACATGGGCTATACTATGTCTAGGTTAATTAGGAAATCCATATATGCATGTATTCTAGCCTAACTAGAATTAGATATATATATATATATATATATATATATATATATATATATATATATAGGTGCTGCTGTCAATGACTAGAGGCAGAGAGAGAGAAATCGTTTAACCTAGAGCAGAGCTATCTTTCTCTATCAGTAGAGAACGTATAGCATTGGGGTTTTTAGGTAGTTGAGAGTTTTGCCATAAAGCTCTATTGTATTCTCTCCAATTGTTATAGTGGAATTCTTTGCCGGCTTCGAGAGTGGACATAGCTCAATCACATTGATTGGGTGAACCACTATAAATCTTGTGTTCTTGTCTTCTATTTTCTTTACCGTTCTTCGATTATCCAAATTGTTTCATATCAATATTGACGTTTGTTTACGCTTCCGCATAACAAACTGGTATCAGAGCCTGTTCTGATTTGGGAGTTGATTATTGATTGGAAATCATGAGTGACGGTGAAGGTGCTGAAGTTGATAAGAAGAAGAAAGGGACAGAGTCTACACATGCTAAGCCATCTGTTGGCAATGCCAAATTTGAAGTTGAGAAGTTCGATGGAACAAATAATTTTGGTATGTGGCAGTGTGAGATGATGGATGTCTTGTGTCAACAAGAATTGGATATAGCTCTCGAAGAGAAACCAGCAGATATGACCGAGGCGCAGTGGAAGCAGATTAATAAGTGGGCTTGTGGTTCTATCAGATTATGTCTTGCAAAGAGTGTGAAATTCTTTATCATGAAGGAAACTTCAGCAAAGGATACGTGGAAGAAATTGGAGGACCAGTACATGATCAAGAGTGCTGAAAACCGCTTTCACCTGAAGAGAAGGCTTTTCCGATTCAACTACAGACAAAGTATTTCTATGTCTGAACACATCAGTGATTTCAATAAGATACTTGCAGATTTGGTTAATTTGGATGTGCAAATTAATGATGAGGATAAAACTTTATGTTTGCTTAATTCTCTTCCTGACGAGTATGAGCATTTGATTACAACTTTGCTGCATGGAAAGAATGAAGTGCAGTTTGATGATGTGTGTAATTCATTGATTAATAATGAATGTCGGAAGAAGGAGAAGCAGTTGCAAAGGGGTTCAGGTGGTGAAGCACAAGTACTTGTTGCAAGAGGCAGATTAGAAGATAGAAAGTTTGGTGGAAATCGAGGTAAGTCGCGTTCCAAGTCAAGAGCTAAATTTCCTGCAAAAGATGAGTGTGCCTTTTGTCGTCAAAAGGGTCATTGGAAGAAAGATTGTCCCAAGTTGAAGACTAGAGACAAGAAGGGTTCTGAAGTAAATATGGCAAAATTTGAAGATGATGATGACTTCGGTTTTGCATTGAGTTGTTCTTCGGTTTTCGAAGATTTTGAAGATGATGAGATCGATTTGGCTCTAGCAAGTTCACTTACACGTGATTATTCTAATCAGTGGATTATGGATTCGGGTTGTACTCACCACATGTGTCCCAACATGGAATGGTTCTCTTCTTTGAGGGAATTAAATGGTGGAGTAGTTCTTATGGGAGATGATAGTCCTTGCAGAACTAAAGGGATTGGTACAATTCGTCTCAAGATGCATGATGGGGTTGTTAGAAAATTGATTGATGTTCGGTATGTTCCGAACTTGAAGAAAAATCTGATCTCTTTGGGTACTTTGGAATCAAAGGGGCACACAATTACTTTGAAGGATAGTGTTGCTAAAGTTGTTTCTGGTTCACTTGTTTTGATGAAGGGTACTAGAGAAAGAAACTTGTATTTTCTACAAGGGAGTACTGTGACAAGTGAGACGGCAGTTTCTGAGACTGCAGATGATGCAGACACTACCAGATTATGGCATATGCGTCTTGGTCACGCTGGTGAGAAAGCAATGCAGAAATTAGTGAAGCAAGGCTTATTGAAAGGTGCAAAGACTTGCAAATTAGAATTTTGTGAACACTGTGTTTTGGGTAAGCAGACTAGAGTTAAATTTGGCACCGCAGTTCATCAGACTAAAGGAGCTCTAGACTATGTTCACACAGATGTATGGGGACCTACCCAAACAACATCTAAAGGAGGTATGCATTATTATGTCTCTTTTGTTGATGACTTCTCTAGAAGAGTATGGGTGTACACCATGAAGCATAGAGATGAAGTCTTAGATAGATTTGTGAAGTGGAAGAAGATGATTGAGACTCAGACCGGTCGGAAAATTAAGAGGCTCAGGTCAGATAATGGTGGTGAATATAAATCTGATCCGTTCTTCAAATTATGCAAAGATGAGGGCATTGTGAGACACTTCACAGTTAGAGGGACACCGCAGCAGAACGGGGTGGCAGAGCGTATGAATAGGACTTTATTGGAGAAAGTCAGATGTATGTTGTCTAATACTGGTTTAGGCAAGGAGTTTTGGGCTAAGGCAGTCACATATGCAGGTCATCTAATTAATAGATTGTCATGTTCTGCAATTGAGGGTAAAACTCCCATGGAGGTATGGTCTGGTAAACCTGCTACTGATTATAGTTATCTTCATATTTTTGGTTGTCCTGCTTATTTTCATGTCAGAGAAAGCAAGCTTGATCCAAGGGCCAAGAAAGCAATATTCTTGGGATTTAGTGATGGTGTTAAAGGGTTCAAGCTTTGGTGTCCGGATGAGAAGAAAATTGTTGTGAGCAGAGATGTTACTTTTGATGAAGCAATTATGGTTGATCAGAATAAGCAGAAAATTTCTAAAGAGCAGAGAAAGACCAAAGAGAACTTGCAGCAGGTGGAGGTTCAGAGAAAAGTTATTGAAACTCCAGTTGATCCAGTGAGTCCTACAGTTGAGTCAGATGATTCAAATAATAAGGACATGAGTGTTGAAGTAGAGGCTCCAACACAAGAGCCTACACAACAAGACAAACCTATTGCATCGAGAAAGGGAAAAAGGAATGCTCCAAAGTCAGCTTGGCTTAATGATATGGTGACTTATGCACTTCCCATTACTGAAGAGAAATTCCTACTACCTATGAAGAAGCTGTCGTACATGCAGATATGTTGACAAAGCCAGTTCCATTCAGCAAGTTCAAGCATTGCTTGGACTTGATTGGTGTTTGTAAAGTTTGAAGATCCCTACGGGGATGTCGGAGCGGCGAATGGTTTGAATTTCTACTATGGAGGATTTGTATCAAGTTAAAGCCAAGGTGGAGATTATTGAATATTGGCTTTATCTTGAAGGTGGACCAAACCCATTGGAAGCCCATCTTGATCACATGGGCTATACTATGTCTAGGTTAATTAGGAAATCCATATATGCATGTATTCTAGCCTAACTAGGATTATATATATATATATATATATATATATATATATATAGGTGCTGCTGTCAATGACTAGAGAGAGAGAGAGAAATCGTTTAACCTAGAGCAGAGCTGTCTTTCTCTATCAGCAGAGAACGTATAGCATTGGGGTTTTGGGTGGTCGAGAGTTTTGCCATAAAGCTCTATTGTATTCTCTCCAATTGTTATAGTGGAATTCTTTGCCGGCTTCGAGAGTGGACATAGCTCAATCACATTGATTGGGTGAACCACTATAAATCTTGTGTTCTTGTCTTCTATTTTCTTTACCGTTCTTCGATTATCCAAATTGTTCCATATCAATATTGTCGTTTGTTTACGCTTCCGCATAACAAAGACGGGAATCTAATAACACTTTGTTTCTTATTTTCTTTTCCAAATAACATACGAATTTCACATTCACAAGGATTCCTATACCAATTAACACTTAAACTCGTCTTCCTGTATATATCAACACGTTTGATCGGACTTTTCTTCTTTCTTTTCCCTTGAATTATATATCGAACAGAATTTTGTGTTTGTCTCTCTGTTATGGTGCTGCCTAGGAGAAGACAAATATGCAGCAACGAAAACCAAAATAACAAAAGGCTCAAAAAGCAAGACCAAACGAATGAAGGTCAAGAGCAGGTTGATCAAAACGCCACGGCTGTGCTACCTCACCTTCCGGACCTTATAGTTGAAAAGATTTTCCGACTCATTCCCACTAAACTTGCTGTACGCTCAGCCATTGTTTCCAAACAGTGGGCAAATGTGTGGTCTTTGGGAGTCCCCTTGTTGAATTTCGATGACGAGGGAGACTCTAGTGATCATGTTGATGATGACCGCAGGAAGCTGTTATTCATCGACTTTGTGGAAAGCTGCTTGAACCATTGTGACAAGTGCAAGCTCTCGGAGTTGGATAGTTTCAGGCTTCGAATGAGATATGATTGTCAACTGATAGACTTTACAAGAGTAGACAAGTGGTTTAGTTTTGTGGTTGGTAGATGCGTCAAGGAGTTATACATCAGCATTCAAAGGAAAGATGACAATGATTCAGTCGAAAGCACATACTACTGCATTCCCCATACCATTCTTAATGCGCAATATCTTACCAGTCTGAATCTGGAGCATGTGAGAATTCCAGAGAGTGCTGATCTGATAAGCCTTCCGTTGTTAAAAACAATGTCCCTAAACACTGTGCTGTTTGATTGCTGCATGAATTTCCATAGATCATCACTCTGGAGGGGCTGCCCTTCCATCCAACATTTGTCGCTAGTTTCGTGTTCTTTTAGCTCATTGGGGAACGACTGGATTGTTGTCACCAATTCCAGTCTTAAATTCTTGCAGGTTATGTATTGCAGGTGCAAGTATATTAATGTTGAAGCTGAGAATCTTGAATCTTTTATATGCACTTCAGAATTTGCTCAACTTGGTTCCATCAACTTGCATAGAGAATGCGTCAATTTGAAACATATCAGTGTTTCTGCTCAGCTTTCGGATACGCACTTCTCAATGCCTGGAACACGTCGACGTAATTTGAAAGCTTCTATTGATATTCCAAATCTTAAAGTTTTTAGCTACGATGGGTATTTGCTGCCTAATGACGTAATCTCTTTGAAAGCTCGAAATCCAGTGTCCGCACTTCTGAATCTTAATTGTGATGATGAACACGTTGTAGAATCCACCTTCCTTCCTCCATGGACTCAGAAATTTTCTTCAAAACTTTGATTGCTGCAATAAAGTAGTGCTGGATATTCATCATGATGCCATTGCTCAGGCTCTCACATTTCCAGAAACTTTCAGAAAGGCATTCCCACCACCGTTACTGAATCTCAAGTATCTTCCAGTCTCGATTGTACGTCTCCGTTGTCCGCAAACACTGGTCAGAATTTCTGCCTTCTGCGACTCTTTGCGTTGGATGGCACCATATGCATTGATTGAGTTACTTTACTGGGACTATGGTGAACCTGAATCTTCAGAGGAAGATGAATAATTATTCTTGTGAAACAAGGTAACTTAGAAAGTAGAGGATTACAACAAAGGTAACTAACTAAATACAAATCCAATCACAATCTACTTTCCTAAATATATTCAATGACTTTTAACACTCCCCCTCAAGTTGGAGAATGTATATCTAAAATTCCCAACTTGCTCACCAAAGTCGAGAATTGGTCCTTACCAAGAGGCTTGGTAAAGAGATCGGCTACCTGTTCCAAAGTACCAACGTACTGAGTAGAAATAGTACCGTCCATAATCTTCGTGTACGCTCATGAAAGACCGGATTAGCTGCAATGTGCAATGCTGCTTGATTATCACAAAACATCAATGTTGCACCTTGATGTGACAAATGTAAATCTTCTAACAAAAACGCAACCATGTGATCTCACAGGATGTGTCAGCCATGGACCTGTACTCGGCTTCCGCCGAGGATCTTGATACTGTCTTTTGACGTTTTATTCACCATGAAATCAAGGACGTTCTCAAGAAAACACAGTAGCCCGTGGTGGAGCGTCTGGTGACAGGACAACCCCCTCAATCTGAATCACAATAAGCAATCATATTCAAAATACTTTCAGAGGAATAAAGAAGTCCTTGACCTGGCGCATTCTTCAAATATCTCACTACCCTCAAGGCGGCTTTCATGTGTGGTTGTCTTGGTTGATGCATGAAGTGACTTAAAACATGAACTGCATATGTAATGTCTGGTCTTGTGATGGTCAAGTAGATTAGCCGACCAACTAACCTTCGAAACTTGGCTGGATCTTGAAAAAAATCACCCTTTCCGAAAGTTTTTCATCTTCCATAAGAAATTCCACCGGACGAGCACCAAGATAACCACAATCCTTAATGATTTCAAGAGCATACTTTCGTTGAGAAATAGTAATACCCTTGCTCGACCGACAACACTCAATACCTAAAAAATATTTCAGATTTCCAAGGTCCTTAAGCCGAAAACGTGTATGAAGGAACTTCTTGAGGGTGTCAATAGCATTCAAATCACTCCCCATAATCAGAAAATCATCAACATAAATTAGTAATGCAGTAAAGGACTCCCCATTCTTATATATGAACAAAGAGTAGTCGGCTTTAGACTGAGTAAAACCAGTGGCTAATATGGCTTCTGTAAACTTAGCAAACCATTGTCTTGATGCTTGCTTAAGTCCGTACAGGGATTTATGGAGGCGACATACAAGATTCTCCCCCTGTCGCCGAAGTCCGGGAGGAGGAGACATGTATATTTCCTCATCAAGATCACCTTGAAGAAAAGCATTGTGAACATCCATTTGATGAATATACCAGTTCTGATTGGCGGCAACAGCAAGTAAACAACGCACGGTCACCATTTTGGCCGTGGGAGAAAAAGTTTCGTGATATTCAACTCCTTCAGCTTGAGTGAAACCACGAACAACCAAACGGGTTTTGTACCGTTCAACAGAACTATCAGCATGACGCTTGATTTTATAGACCCATTTGCAGTCAATGGGACGCTTGCCTTGGGGAAGAGAGATCAACGTCCATGTATTGTTGAGGGCAAGGGCCTCGAGTTCAGAATCCATCGCCGCACGCCATCGGGTCCTGTTCAGCCTCTGCAAAAGAAGAAAGCTTCACATCTCGACTAATTTGAGCAACAAAAGTAAGATGTGATGGTGAGTAACGATGATAGGAGATAAAATTGCATAATGGATATTGGGTACCTTTTTGTGGAGATGGTGACGGAGATGACGAATATGGATGTGGTGGCAGAATCACCTGCGAGCATGCATAGTCCTTAAGACGAACATTGGGAATCGGTACTCTTTGTGAACGTCGGGGAACAACGTTAGAGTTTGATGTGGGAGGAGACTCAAGATGTGAAGAAGGAGTGGATTCAATAGAGGTGGGTGATAGAGGAGACTTAATAGGGTTAGATGTGGAGGAACGATGAGACTCAAAAAGAAGAGGCATAGAATCGAACTCTAGAAATGGAGAAGCAACAGAAGACTCGGTGGATGAGGGTGAGAAAAAATGGGTATTATCATGAATTAAAGGAAGAGATAGGGAAGGTGAATCCAAGGATCAAGATCAACGTTGTTTATAGGTGGAACCTAATATTTCACCTTTACCGGGTTACAATTCAAGAAATAACCTCTAAATGTCTAATTAATTATTAAATATGCATTATTAATTATGCTTGAATTATTGTTTATAGGGTGAAAGCCCAATTAAATGTGAGAAGCCACTCTGGGCCCTTTGTCTGGGCCCAATTCGCCATAAAGCTAAATAAAAGCAAGAGAAACTGTTCCCACATTGGAAAAGGACAAGGAATGCTGTCTTTAGTGCTACTATAAATACCAGCGCATGCCTCCCCATAAAGGTACGTAACTTCTTGACTATTCTTGAGTTTTCTGCTTAGCTGACAGTGTCTGACTTAAGCATCAGAGTGGCTTCCCTCGGTAAACCCGGGGACGCCTCTTTGACGTGTTTGTTCTTTACACAGGAAAACTCGGAGTACAAGGAAGTTCGTTATTTCTGGAGCCGTGTGACCCGCTAAAGGGACCACGAGTTTTACCCGGAAACAATTGGTGCTCTCATTGAAAGCCCTCGTGGCCCTTGAAAGTCCCAACGGACCCGTAAAGCCCTCTTGGCCCTTGAAAGTCCTAACGGACCCGTAAAGCCCTAGTGGCCCTTGAAAGTCCTAACGGACCCATAAAGCCTTAGCGGCCCTTGAAAGTCCTAACGGACCCGTAAAGCCCTCGTGGCCCTTGAAAGTCCTAACGGACCCGTAAAGCCTTCACGGCCCTTGAAAGTCCTAACGGACCCGTAAAGCCATCACGGCCCTTGAAAGTCCTAACGGACCCGTAAAGCCCTCGTGGCCCTTGAAAGTCCTAACGGACCCGTAAAGCCTTCACGGCCCTTGAAAGTCCTAACAGACCCGTAAAGCCCTCGTGGCCCTTGAAAGTCCAAACGGACCCGTAAAGCCTTAGCGGCCCTTGAAAGTCCTAACGGACCCGTAAAGCCCTCGTGGCCCTTGAAAGTCCTAACGGACCCATAAAGCCTTCACGGCCCTTGAAAGTCCTAACGGACCCGTAAAGCCTTCAGGGCCCTTGAAAGTCCTAACGGACCCGTAAAGCCTTCATGGCCCTTGAAAGTCCTAACGGACCCGTAAAGCCCTAGCGGCCCTTGAAAGTCCTTATGGACCCGTAAAGCCCTAGCGGCCTTTGAAAGTCCTTATGGACCCGTAAAGCCTTAGCGGCCCTATTTTTATTTTATAACGTTAACATGCCAAACCGGCACTATATGTGTAAATTTTGTCAACACTTGCATATTATGCATCAGATTACCGTGTTATTTGACAGGAAGAATTATGCAAAGGAAAAGCTTGAATACTTTCATTCAAAAAAGTCAAAGTTACAAAGTAGAAAACCGCTACAAATAAAAACTAGTCTACAAAAGCAAAAACAAAAAATCCTCTGAGAGAAGCTCCAGCTCATGGCGCTGCAGATCTGCTACCCCGGCCAGTCTCGACCCGCCACGTCCTCCCCGGGGCCGTATAATGAACTGTCCTCCACGGGGTAGTGGCTGGTTTTGAGGACCCCGGACAATACCGCCACGGGATGCACCTCTCCTGGCTGCTGAAGCAGGAACCGGGGGACTCCGAACCGGGTTTATGGGAGCTCTAGGCTTTGCAGCCACAGCAGGGTTAGGCCGGGAGGCGCCCGCAACCCGGTCAGGTCTGACATGCCCTTGGTGGCCATCATAACCAGCCTTGTCGAGCCAGCCTTGGCGAGTTCCGGCACTAACAATTTCAGCACGAGCCTCAGCCCTTGTCGTCCGCAGCTTTTTCTCGAACCCCTTGCTCGGCTTCTAGGCGCAGGAAAGCCGCTTTCGTGGTCAGGTCAATGTCATACAGCTGACCATCCGTTGCTTGCGTCTGGATCCCGGCCCATACAACCTTATCTTCAAACTCGTCATATATCCCCGGGTTCTTCCGCTTGGTAAACTCCATCGGTAGAAGAGCTACATACAGAAAATATAACTCGTTAGACAAGAGCATATGACAACAGAAAGTTTAAAGGACACTGGACAAACCTGGGAGCTCCATCAACCGGCATTTGCCGTACACGTACAGCCTACAGAGCCGGTATGAACTCCGGTCATCTTGACCCCGGAAGGTCCATAGCATCCTCCGGATCCTCTTCTCCATCACCGGCTCCAGAGGAATGTCGGGAACATCTGCAACACAAATAACATAATTATAACCCGGGACAGAGAAAAGAAAGAAAAACCCGGAGAGAAAGAAGGACTTACTCATCAATTGTTGGAAGTCAACCGGTACTTGGAGCGCGTAGTCCGGGTTTTGAAAGTTTCTTATTAGGAAACTTCTCTCCCTCCAAGTCCTGCTCACTGAGGATGGCAGGTCCTCGATGATCTTCTTAAAAGCCGCTTTGGATTTCAACTGGATAGTCCCGCTGAAACCCGCCTTCCGGGAGTACTCGGCCCGGTACATGGCATGAAACTCGTGGTATGTCAGCATCTGCTGCCTCAATACCTTGTACATGACGCACAACCCGAGAAGCTGCCTCCACGTGTTCGGGCTAATCTGCCCGATAGCGAAGTTGCTTGCAGCTAAGAGGTACTGCACCTCTGTTTTTAACGGGAGTGACAGGCCGCACCGCAGCTGGTACTCGTGGCACAGCGCCCACCCATCCCCGGGAGCGAAGAATTGGTCCTCGGGTTCTAAAGGCCGTATCTCCACGGACTCGGGGATCTTCCAGTTGCTCCTTAACTCCACAATCTCCTCCGCTGTCAGTGAATACCCGGGAGGGTCGAGAGCGGTCCCATCAGCGAAGTTTACAAAGTTGGACTCGGGGAGATGAGTGTCCATTGCTTCATTGGCCATCTGCAAAACAACCAGAAAACACGGGGACGTCAAAAAAAAAATTCATAAAAACCCGGGTACAACAACAAAAAAGCTAGACAGAAACCCAGATAACCCGGGGACCGCAAAGCTAAAATCCCTCCCAGAATAACGCAGAAACCCAGAAAAACCTTCTTGAAAACCTAGAAAACACCACAAATATCATCCCAAAACACACAAAAAGAGGGGAGGAGAAGCCATACCTTTGCTGGGAACGTTTGAAGGGGTTTTGAGGCAGATTCGAGTCTTGGAAACGAAAGAAACAGAAACAAGAAAGAAAGCGAAAGCAGAAAAGCTTGAAAAAGTTATCGGGTTTGGAGGTGAGACAAAACTGTCAGTCCCACCCCTATTTATACAGTTAAAGGCGTGCACTGAAGGGACGTTTCGGATTTTCGAGAAAAGCGTCACGTGTCACGCATGCCGCGTCCCAAACCCTAAAAAATTTTCAAATTTCCCCCCACTACAACCCGGAGACGTCGTTTTAAATTCCAAAGGTGGAAAAGATCTGCGGGTTACGCTTGCGTACGGACTTGGGGGATTGGATACCCCGGGTTTGGCTGCTAACTTTGTAACCCGGTAAAGAAAAGATTTTAAGTCCCCACCCAAGCGTACCCCTTAACTGAGGACTTGGGGGACTTGTTTATAGGTGGAACCTAATATTTCACCTTTACCGGGTTACAATTCAAGAAATAAACTCTAAATGTCTAATTAATTATTAAATTTGCATTATTAATTATGCTTGAATTATTGTTTATAGGGTGAAAGCCCAATTAAATGTGAGAAGCCACTCTGGGCCCTTTGTCTGGGCCCAATTCGCCATAAAGCTAAATAAAAGCAAGGGAAACTGTTCCCACATTGGAAAATGACAAGGAATGCTGTCTTTAGTGCTACTATAAATACCAGCGCATGTCTCTCCATAAAGGTATGTAACTTCTTGACTATTCTTGAGTTTTCTGCTTAGCTGACAGTGTCTGACTTAAGCATCGGAGTGGCTTCCCTCGGTAAACCCGGGGACGCCTCTTTGACGTGTTTGTTCTTTACACAGGAAAACTCGGAGTACAAGGAAGTTCGCTATTTCTGGAGCCGTGTGACCCGCTAAAGGGACCACGAGTTTTACCCGGAAACAAACGTTATCCGAGAAAGGAAAGACATGTTCATGAAAGATAATGTCCCTATTGGTGAGGATTTTATGAGTGGTAAGATCATACAATTTATATGCTTTTTGACTGGAATGATACCCAACAAAGATGCATTTATGAGCCCGGGGGCGAATTTGGAAGGAGGATGGACATAAGTGGTGTATGCCAGGCAACCAAAAATGCGCATGTGATCATATGTGGGTGATCGGTGGTGGAGGAGTTCAAAAGGGGTGCGCCGTTGGAGGATTGGTGTTGGGAGTCTATTAATAAGATAAATGGATGTAAGAATGCATTCGCCCCAAAATTTTATTGGTAGGTGAGCCTGAAAGCGAAGGGCGCGCGCTACCTCAAGGATATGACGATGTTTGCGTTCTACAACGCCATTTTGTTGTGGCGTGTAGACGCATGAATGCTGAAAAAGAATGCCCTGCTCATTAAAAAAAGTACGAAGGGAAAGGAACTCCCCACCATTATCACTACGAAATTGCTTAACTTTAGTCAAAAAATAATATGCACCGGTAATGGAGGCGGTCTTATGAGGACCCCAAATGTCACAATGCAAAAGAGAAAAACAACTTGAGGTGGAAATAGAACTAGTGCCAAAAGGTTACCGAGTTTGTTTGGCTAATGGACAAACATGACATTCATGATTTGACGGAAAGAAAATATCTAGAGTTTTCTGACCTAGAAACTGTAAACGAGCGGAAGAGGGATGCTCTAGACGACGATGCCACAAATCTGCGGAAAGAGAGACGAGATTGCAAGATGGTTGGCGAGAAGAAGGGTTTGAGGAAGCCAATGCCACAAGGTAGTAGAGATCCCCTTGACGGTTACCCACACGAATCGTCATCTTCGAAACCAAATCCTGTAAAACGCACCAAGAAGGAAAAAAAGTCACCGAACAATTTAATCCATCAGCAACTTTACTCACAGATAAAAGGTCTACTTTAAAAGTAGGTACACACAACACATCTTTCAATTGTACTGTAGGACTCAAATTAAGGGTGCCGGAAGATAAAATCGGAGCCTTCTCCCCGCTAGGCAATGAGACCGGCGGTAGAGAGGGATTTTGAACCACATGTGTTAAAGAATCAAGCGAAGAAGTGATATGATCCATTGCCCCGCTATCGATAATCCATCGACGGGAAGCAAGCGGTAACAAACCTTTAGAGAAGGTAGTGACGGAGGCAAAGTTGGCTTGTGGTTTTGGATTGACTGCACAAGGTGATTATGAGCCGAGGGCTGCCACAATCTACTGGTATTGTAAGTCAGACAGGTTTGGCATGGCTTGCTGCACCTCCTGAAGAGTCGGTGTGATCACACTGTTGGCTTGAGGTGGTGCTGATCCACCGTTGCAACGTGAAGAACCGCTGCTGCCTCCATTGCGATTGCGCAGTTTGAAGTTCTGGTTGTGGCGAGGATGTCCAAATGGGTAACCATTGAGTTTCCAGCATGTCTTCTCGATGTGATTGTTTCCATTGCAATAGGTACAATGTAGCGGCGGCTTATCACGATATGTGTTCATGGCTGCCGGTTCGGAGAGACGACTAGTGCCGACTTCCCTATGTGACTCTTTGGTGGTGATCGAAGCATAAGCCTGATGCACGGACGGTAAAAGATCTTTTAACAAAAGTTGTGCCCTAATGGGAGCAAAACTCTCATCGAGACCCATGAGAAACTGCATGAGCTTGTTTTCTTCTTCATCAACGCCACAAGAACATGTTTTGGTGCTGCACGAAGCCAACTCATTCCATAGACTCTTAAGTTTGGTGTAATAGATGTCTACGGTGTCCTACCCCTGCTGCAAGGAAGATATGTCATGCCGAATTTGAAAGATTCTCGGCGCATTGCTCCGCTTAAAACTCTCCTTAAGATCCTCCCATACTTCATAGGCGGTGAATGCATATAAAACGCTGCGGTATATGTCTGGTTCGAGTGAATTCCACAACCAAGATAAGACCATATCATTGCAACGCTGCCATGATGCTAGGGATTCGGGTTTCTTGGAAACACTCGGAGCCTTGAGCGTTCCATCAATAAAGCCAAGCTTGTTCTTGGCACTAAGAGAAACTTTGAATGCACTGCTCTATGAATGATAATTTTGTGCATTCAGACGAATGGACATATGTTGAAGGCCAGGATGATCCGATTGATGAAGGTAGTAAGGGTTAGAGGATATATCTCCGCCCGCAGACTTGTTGGATGGTTCTTCACCGCCCATATTTTGAGGTTGCGGTAAAGAGAAAAAAATGGAAATAGAATTAGGGTAAAACCTACTCTGAGGCCATGAAGAAAATTATGATTCACTGGAATGAATAATTTCATTGATACAAACGGGATATATATACAAGAGTTTCTTTGTGAAACAAGGTAACCTAGAAAGTAGGGGATTACAACAAATGTAACTAACTAAATACAAATCCAATCACAATCTACTTTCCTAAATATATTCGATGACTTTTAACAGAAATGGCCTAAACATCATGAATTCTTGACTATTCGCACTACGATAAACATGACCAATCGAGCAGCAACCTGAAAGAGAAAAGAATAGTACATAAATCATGACTCGATTTTACCCATATGCCTACTAGGTTGAAGATGGCCTCATAGCAACCACCAATGTCTCATCCTTGAAAAGTTGTAATGTAAGCAACCACTAAAGTTTTCAACATTGGAAACTTGTAATGTAAGCTGAAAAATTCTAGGATATAGATCGGCATGGGGTGCCGGCCGGTTTTCCCCGTTGGTTTTCCCCCCTCTCCCCCGTGCAACCCATGTGAGGTTTTACCTCCCCTATGCGTATGGGATGCAGGTCTGTACAAACATTCCCAAGTAGGCTGCCACCAAAGTGTTCTGTTAATGTAAGCAACCCCTCGTAGCTCATTGACTCCCTCCGCCAAACCTTTGTAGGGAATCTTTATCGAGTCACGCACACGCACACGCACACGCACACGCATTCACACTCACACTCACCTCTCTATCTGACTCTGCTTCTTTGTAATCGTGCCCAGATCACAAACTAAACTCCACAGCACACAACTCTTTCCACGTACATATACCAAACCCCCACTTCAACATTTATCTCATTCACACCACCCCATTTCTCATTTTGCTTCTTTCACTCTCAAAACCAACATCCATGGCATTTCAGCTATTCAGAGTGGTTGTAAGCGACTTGGCCAAACCCAAGTTTGGTTGTGCTAGAGTGTCTTCTTTCTCTACCCTTCAGCCTAGAGCTTCTGACGAAGATGCTCTGCCTTCTCTGCCGCCGTTCGATTACGAGCCGAGGCCGTACAATGGGCGACGAGCCGATGAGATCTTCCAGAGGCGGAAGAAGTTTCTGGGTCCTTCTCTTTTCCATTTCTACCGGAAGCCTGTATGATTCTTTCTCTCTTTCCTTTATTGTTTTTATTCGTGTCTTGATTCCAAAAGTTAAAATGGAATTGATTCTGATGACAAAAGGAGCAGTCTTTGTGAACCAAGATGGAGACTTTTCAATTGGGCAGATATTAATCTGTAGTTTTTAATCAAGATTGAGTCTTTTTCAACTGGGCCATGAATGTTAAGATCCCTTTATAATATTTATCATATTAAGAATGATTTTGATGTATATATGTTTATGTATGTAGAATTGTAGATCAGTCCAGATTCTTAAGTTCTGATTTTGATCCCTTTATATGGCTTATTGCATTTTTTCAGTTCGACTAGTTCACTTGTTTGTTTGTTGTCAAATGTTGTATTTTGGTTTTAAATTATTATTATTTTGTGTACACAGATCAATATTGTAGAAGGGAAGATGCAATATCTGTTTGATGAGGATGGCAGGCGCTACCTCGATGCTTTTGCTGGAATTGTGACTGTTTCTTGCTGACATTGTCATCCGGTTGTTTTAAAGGCTATAACAGAGCAGAGTCGGCTTCTTCAGCATGCTACAACCATAGACTTGCACCACGCAATCGCAGATTTCGCAGAGGCGTTGGCCTCAAAAATGCCTGGAAATCTCAAGGTTTGTTATCTTCAATCTGTATCTCCAGATGAGTTGTTGACATCGTGTATGATTCTTGTTCATAGTAGAAAAATGAGTACATAGTTAATAAGTCAGTCAGGTATACTTAAGCCTTTCTATGACATGTTAATATAACGACCATACAGAACTTCTTTAGTTATTTGCAGGCCAGGTTTCACCTGTTTGGTTTCTCTGTCTTTATCACCTTCTGTTGCTTTCAAAGTTTTGATATTTTTTGTCCTCAACTTGTATATTTTTCAATAGAGATGGAAATGTATGCCTTGTGGTATGAATCTATGCCATCATTCATGTAAACCTTAATCTTGAACAAGATGGTTATTAATGCAGGTTGTATATGTTGTTAATTCTGGGTCAGAAGCTAACGAGTTAGCAATGCTGATGGCCCGTCTATACACTGGCAGTCTGGGTATGATTGCATTGAGAAATGCATATCATGGAGGAAGTTCCAATACAATTGGTTTGATTGCATTGAACACATGGAAGTACTCAATTCCACAGGTTTGTACTAAAAAGTTGTATTCATCTGTGTTTGGTTTAACTTCAACAGTCTCTAATATGTAAACCACACTCAGTGGAACATGCCAATTTTCTGAAAATCTGCTGAAGAGCAGTTCCGATTTTGCAGGGTGAAATCCATCATGTGGTAAATCCAGATCCTTACCATGGGATTTTTGGCTCTGATGGCAAATGCTATGCTAAGGATGTGCAAGATCACATCGACTATGGTACATCTGGAAAAGTGGCTGGATATATATCGGAAACTATTCAGGTCAGCACTGGTTTGGTATCTAATAGGCTAAAATTTAGTACATAAATTTACTGTGAATAGGCAGCTGATGATTAATTAGGTATTTTCCCTTTTATCTACATCTAGGGAGTGGGAGGAACCGTTGAACTGGCTCCTGGTTACTTAAGCTTGTTTATGACATCGTTCGAAAAGCTGGTGGTGTCTGTATTGCGGATGAAGTTCAGACTGGGTTTGGCCGTACGGGAAGTCACTATTGGGGATTTGAAACACAGGGTGTTATTCCTGACATTGTTACTATGGCTAAGGTCTTTCACATATCCATTAGATAGTTGTATATACTGTTTACATTTTTGGCTTATGTGTTTTGTTGGAACTCAGTAGTTTATGATGAAGTTGCATCATTTTTTTGCCCCAAGTTTTGAATTTAGTTAGACACAGTACTTATTTACAATGTCACACAATTTATTCCAAATATACAAATTTTCAGGGAATCGGAAATGGATTGCCCTTGGGAGCAGCGGTGACGACACCTAAAATTGCAAATGTACTGGCACAGAAAATCCAGTTCAACACTTATGGTGGAAATCGTGTATGCTCTGCTGGTGGGCTTGCAGTTCTCAAAGTCATTGATGAGGAGAAGCGTCAAAGTCACTCTGCTGATGTTGGCTCACATTTGCTTGCACGTTTAACAGCGACATGACAGTAAGTACCCTTGAACTTTGTATGATTTCAGAGTGTCTTTCTCTATAGTCTATACATGTATGTCTTAAAGTTTCTAGCACTTTTGTTGTCTCTCGTAAGGTCCTTCATCAGATAGGAGATTAGGTGAGCTAGTTTAGATTTCTGAATTACTCTATATAGCTGAACATCATATAGAAACACTCTTTCCCTTATTTTCATTTTAAAAGATGTTGGCCCTGCCTATTCTATAGTTGGCAACTTTGATGGGGTACATGGGTGACGGGTGAGAGGCAATTGTGGAAAGGCCATAGAATTTGCAAAGTTTCTTAAACGAAAAATGGCATCATCTTTGCCACAAGTTGGTGGATATGGGCTCAGGTTTTTCCATTGCTTAACTGAAAAGCCCCAATTAATTTTGTTTTCAAGATACAAAAGAAAGTGGATAGGCTAGAGCTCTTTTCTTTGTTTGGTTATAATCTGCATAGATCAAAGTTGAATGGTGGACCTGTCGATGTTGGGTATCAATAGGGTCTCATATGTTTTTGGCACGATGATAATTTATCATTTATTGGGTGAAGCTTGTTGTAGCCAGTTGTCTTTCGGGTTTATTGTCAACGACCATTAGTTGTGAGAACAGTGGAGTATCAATCTTTGGGCATTGCTATAGGGCCTTAATAAGGCCTAAGATTTATGGCCTTAATCCTATGTGGCATGTCATGTCATATAGACATGTCATTAATTTTAAAAATTATGTCATATCATCCATATATAAAAATACAATCTCATCCTTTTCAAATCCAAATTAGGTAATAATTATATCAAATTATTGTTTCATCTACTTGATTTAGTTACCTTTTTTATCATGTTTGATTTAGTTATCTTACATGAATTATATTAAATTTATTTCTTAAAAGAGTCTAACACTAATAATTCAAAATTATGAAATTAAAAAATTTTGTGAATCAAAATTCAATTTCAAAATTTTTAATTCTTTATTCTTTACTTTTAGAAGTACGATATATATATATATATATATCCATATATGTATATATATCCATATATATATATATATATATATCTTCATCAAATTTCAATATAAAAATATAGAAAAGAAAAAACCACTATCAAATCCTCTTTTGGATGAATTATTTATGTATAAAAAAATTGGTTGAATATAAATAATATACATATACGTAATTTTTTTCTTTGTAAAAACTATATATGAATATATATATATATATCACATTATATTTGGTGTATAAATATAAGAATGAACATATGAAAGAAATGGCTTTGAAAATAATTTTATAGAAAAGAAAAAAAACAAAATAATCTAGAGCATTAGATTTGAAAAGGATAAGATTGTACATTTACTTAAGAATGATATAACATGAGTTTTTGAATTAATGATGTATCTATGTGACATGTGATGCCACATAAGATTAAGGCCACAAATAATAGGCCTTAATAAGGCCTAGAATCATTTTCCTCAATCTTTCTAGGTATATGGTTATGTCCCTTTTTTAGCCATCTTTGCGTGTCAGTGGTCTTTGTTTTATGCTAGTTTTCATAGTGTAATTAATGTTTGGAAGTTTCTCTAACTTTTGCTTTTCTGTCTTTTGGTTTTGGTTTTGCAACCTTTGAGTGGTTCTTGTATTATTTTTTCTTGTGGTATCTAAATAAAGGATAATATTTCAAGGACCGAGGTAAAAGGCTGGAGGCTACAAAATAGTCATAATGACAGATTGAGATGTCATATCTTCCTTTGTGCATGTTGGAGGTTATGTGGTTGGATCAAACAGACCTTGTCCTGTTAAGTTCTGGTAAACTAGTCACTTTTACTTGCCAACGTATTCAATTGATTCGAGTCCATGAGCATACCTCAGCATATGACTTGATCCCGAGAATAGTTTCTTGTGGCTTTGTCTGTTAAAATAGGTACACTCCATATCGCCTGGTTTTTTTTGTCTGGCAATGAATTGAGCAGGTGTTCATACCCAATTAGTGGCATTTGATTAAAAACAATTGGATCCAAAACAAATAAGCTTGTGTCATTTACAATATCGTAGTTAGATTATTTCTGGAGAAAATTTCAGTTTACCCTCTAATCTTGTGCCAAAATCATTTCAGTCCTGTACCTTTTTTTAAAATCAGTTTGCTCCTTTAACTTTGAGAAAATTTCTGTTTACCCCCTAATCTTTTGTGCCAAAATCAGTTCAGTCCTGCAACTTTTTTTAAAATCAGTTCAGCCTCAACTTTTTTTTTACATTAGTTGGTTTCAATTTTTGAATTTACCTTGAACGTGACGTCACCAAAGCTGACAAAAGACTTATAATTCAGTTTTATCTCTCCTCAAAAGGGCAAAATAGTCAATTTGACAAAATATTATTAAAGATAAAAAAATGCATCTATTTGGCAAAATTACAACTTCTAATCCTAACAACAAAATCGACCTTAAAATAGGTCTGTAACATCAAAAATCTCTAAAAAAAAGTATGTGAAAATTCAGACAAAATCTATGACAACACACAAATTGTACAAAATAACCATCAATTTTTTATAAAATCTGCATACAATCATGTTCATAATTACCAAAAGTAACAACCAAATAGATGCATATTAGTGTGTTTACATCCAACTAACAAAAACCAACCGTTTGGATTCAGCTGCATAAAAAACTAGCTCTAATCATCTATGCAAAAGATCAGACATTTCATTGAAAATGAGGAGTTAAAGCTGAATTATGGGTCCTTCGTCAGCTTTGGTGACGTCACATTCGAGGAAATTCAAAAAATTGAAACCAACTAATGTATTTACGAAAGTTAAGGAGGCAAACTGAAAAAATAGTCAATTTGACAAAATATTATTAAAGATAAAAAAATGCATCTATTTGGCAAAATTACAACTTCTAATCCTAACAACAAAATCGACCTTAAAATAGGTCTGTAACATCAAAAATCTCTAAAAAAAAGTATGTGAAAATTCAGACATAATCTATGACAACACACAAATTGTACAAAATAACCATCAATTTTTTATAAAATCTGCATACAATCATGTTCATAATTACCAAAAGTAACAACCAAATAGATGCATATTAGTGTGTTTACATCCAACTAACAAAAACCAACCGTTTGGATTCAGCTGCATAAAAAACTAGCTCTAATCATCTATGCAAAAGATCAGACATTTCATTGAAAATGAGGAGTTAAAGCTGAATTATGGGTCCTTCGTCAGCTTTGGTGACGTCACATTCGAGGAAATTCAAAAAATTGAAACCAACTAATGTATTTACGAAAGTTAAGGAGGCAAACTGATTTTAAAAAAAGTTACAGGACTGAACTGATTTTTGGCACAAAAGATTAGGGGGGTAAACTGAAATTTTCTCTTATTTCTGAGATACTGTGAGGAAATGCCATAACCAATTTAGACATAGCTGCCCATTCATGTGCAACTGGTTCTATTATCTCTCTCTCTCTGTTACAGTTATCATGTTTATGACTTGATTTTATCACCTGACCTAATACAAGCATCAGTTGTATTAAATTTGTCAAGTCCTTTCTGAATGATGTACTTTTTTATATAAGTCACTCATATTTTAGTGCAAGTGTTTTTAACTTCTTACATATGATATTTTGCTCCAGTCATTGGAGATGTCAGAGGTAGAGGATTAATGGTGGGAGTGGAGCTGGTGACGGATAGGACTGAAAAGACACCTGCCAAGGCAGAAACTGCGGTTTTGTTTGAAAATCTTAGAGGTATTAACGGTTAAGAGACCCTCTCAATTCCTAGTATAATAGAAGCTCCTTTTTCAAATTACATTTTCTCAAGTTAACTGTTTATTAAAAGCTAATCATTATGTTCTACCTGATTGAAGAGCTTGGAATCCTGGTGGGTAAAGGTGGTTTGCATGGTAACGTCTTTCGAATTAAACCACCAATGTGTTTTAACAAGGACGATGCAGGTACTTGTATATCATTTGTGATTGCTATGAAAGATCACACATCTGATTTCCTGAACAAACTGATCAATACTAACATGACTGGGATTAAATTAGTTCAGCTGATAAAATCAGTATACTGTGTTCCTCGAAAGCATACCTAATTTAAAACATGTCTTTTCATGCAGATTTTCTTGTAGATGCACTGGACTATTCTATGTCAAAGTTGTGAAGCTAATCCTGGCTGAAGACAAAGAATGAAGGGTTATGTTGTAAATTGCTTTGACTTAGGAGGCTCCTCCACTAGGAAACTTGAATGATGTAGTAATGTACAGTGAACTTCCTGAGGTTTTTGGTCATTTAATGAGATCTAACCAGAGCCGTTTATATCTTCTCCATTTGGTGGTCTGGTCACTCAAATTTTCTTCTGATCATCTGGATCCGAGAGAGCATCAAATGATGTTATTGCAACCTTGAGGTTGCATTTTTCCTTCAATGGTTTTCATTATTGCGCAGACTTATTCTTTCTAATGTCGCAATGGACAAATTCATTATGTTTATTATTATTATTAAGGAAAATTATAAAAACAGTACACTAACTTTGCTTTACTGATAATTTTGGTGTCTGAACTTTGTTAAATAACACATTGGTACATGAACTAATAAGTTAAGTCTAATTTTCATACATGTCGTTATAACACCGTTAAAAAGAAAAAAAAAGATAAGAGTTTTCCAAAAAAAAATTGAACAGTAACTTTAAACGGTGTTATAACAGCATGTACGAAAATTAGACTTAACTTGTTAGTTCATGTACCAATGTGTTATTTAACAAAGTTTAGACACCAAAATTATCAGTGGAGCAAAGTTAGTGTATTGTTTTTATAATTTTCTCTTATTATTATTATTTAACAAATTCTTTACCGTTAGACTTTAGAGTATACACAAAGTTTGTACCATAAGTACAAAACGGCGACTTGACACTGTCAAATTTCGGTCGAAAATTAAGTCTCGTAAACACGAAAAAATGCACATTGATTGGATGATTCTAACAGAACACGTTGATTCTAATACACAAATAAGGTCGGAGAATAAATGGAAATAGCCAACAAGTAAATCTTGATGTTCAACTAGGAACACGACTAGAGCTTTGCAATCAACCGATTGTTAGAGGTAGAAGAAGAGAGTTACTTGTCGGTGAGTCGTGACTTAGTGGTTAAGGTGTTTAACTGATAATTTTAAAATTACAGGTTTAAATCTCACGAACATATTTATTGTGTAAGAGTTATTAATAAAAAGTAAAAAATAGAAGAAGAGAGTTACATTGTTTATATTGTTTATGTCGTGTGCATTGTATCTCAATAATAGACTTGCTCACTTGAACTCTTGAAGGTCGGTTAAGTCGCTTGGTTGTTATAGTCCGTTGGATCTCGCTAATCCAACGGTTAATCCCACTTAACTGATTCTCGCGGGCAATTATTATTTCTTTCCTTATTATATTTTCTGATTTCTTTGTATTTATAAACCCTTTGAACCCCAGAACCCTAATCAGTGTGGACTCTCTGCCGTTTCTCAATTTTGCAGGTAAAACATCTACTCATTCTACTTTGATCAATGTTTTGGGTTTATAACTTTATATATTCTCATATTTTCATGGTGTGATTTGGGTTAGCTACTTTTCCATATCTGTTATTTTCTTCTTCTATTAGTTTCATCGATCATGTGCTAATCAAAGCAATAGTTAGGTTTTGTCCTACCAAAATTGTCTTTGCATGTCGTTTGGTTGAAAGGAATTGCTTTCCGTGCTTTGGTTTAGTATTTGGACGTAAACACGGGAGAATTTGAGAATAGGAAGTTTGAGGTGGATGATTTAGTTAGGTTTCTGGGTCATTCGAATTCGGAGAAATAGAAAACAAGATGTTAGTCATGTAATATATATGTGAGATGCTACTAAGTAGTGTATTTGTGAGGTTTTGATAGATCAAGTAGAGGTTCCTTGGTTGGAATAGATATGAAGGTTAGCAAACTGTAAATTGTAGCTAATTATTTCGGTTGTGGGGTGGATTCTCGGCCAATAAAGTACTTAGGCATTCTGTGGGAGGATGTTTTGCGAGGTTATGGGGTCGTAGAGTGTTGCAAAGTGAAGGTTAGGAATAAAACGAGTGAAGGTTAGAACTGGAACGGGGTAGAGGTTATGGGAGGACAAAATTGGGTGGGAGATGTGGCCCTAAAGAGGAGTTCCCAAAATTGTGTTGCTTGTCTTGTTTCCATATTTACACATTAGCTGATATGGTTGAGCCGTCATGGCTCTCTATGAGTTCAGACTTTGGGGTTTATAGGGAATTGGTTCGGCTATGACATGGAGAAGTTGAGTCTTTGCTAAGGTTTCTGATGGGTGTTAGACTGTTGGATTGATCAGACTTTGAGAGTATGGAAGTCCAAATCTAGTGCGGTCTGCAAATTCCTACTTCAGGAACTACCTTGGAGGTAGTTTCTTCCTAATATTTGTCCTCGTCATCTCAAATCATGGACTTCAACATTTTAAATCTCATTAGACCTCAGCTCTCAACCTCAAAAGTGATTTTCTTCCACTCGAAAATTCAAGATGACTGCATTTGCCAAAAAAGTACTAAGCCCAAGCTTTACAGTAGACTCATTTTGGATGTAAAAATCAGCCAAAGTATGCTCATTCTCCAATTGATTCCCAGAAGAGTCTGCGTATTTGGTGCAGTATCCTCCTTGTCTTGTATTCTTTAGCCTACTGATTCTCTACTTTATGTAGTTTAAACCTCCAGAGTGATTCTCTTCTCAGATTTACGAACTACGAAGTTCCAAAAAAACTGCTTTTCAGAGTGATTTTCTTCACAAACTCAATGTCCCTTCCTTCAGTTGTTTCCCTGAAAATATTAGCAGCTTCTGATATTGAATCCTTACTTACATGATCTACGCTACTAGAGCTCTTCACCTCAAGACTAGTGGTTTTGCAACTCGAGGTCTTAACAAAAGTTTGCATACCTCCCAAACAAGAGGCTAAACCCGAGAGGTTGAGCACAACAGTAAACCCGTACACCTAGGGGTTTTGGAGGAGGGAGGAAGGAAAAAGCTTTGTGGCGGTTATCTCACTTATCTAGGTGGTTTGGATGGAAGGGAACAATCGAATTTTGAGGAAAAAAATTCTTTATTGTTTTCTGTATCAGAGTCTTTAAGGGATGTAAGACTGTCTTCCATTAAGTGGAATTGGAAGGCACTGATTAGTTAGTCATGTTCCTGTGTTTTCTTTTTGTTCCTGTAGTTATGTCCTTGTGTGTGGACTTCTGGTTCACTGTCTGTTTTAGTAAAGCATCTTTCTTCTCAATCTAAATAAATACACTAGATTATGCATCATTAGAGGTACAATGAAATTTGACTTCAATCATTTCTTCTGTAAGCAAAGGTAGGCCTGGATATTGATATGCCTTTGCAGAAATCTCTAGTCTTTTCCCAATGTAAAATAAGGCACTGCTGTGAAGCTTCTGTTAGGTATCAACTGCATGCAAAGGCATCCCATGTCCGTACTGATTGGCATTAGCTTAGTCTATGGTGGAGCTGCTATGGTGTTATGTCCATCACTGGTCCACTGGAGACACAAGTATCTTGTTATGTTCAAGAATGTCGTCAAGTATGTATTATTAGCCTCTATAAATTAGCCTTTGATATCGGACAGCTGAAACTGAGCTTGTTGAGATAAGTCAGATAATGTGTTTCAGTTTGATAAGAGCGGATTTTAATGTTTCATGTTAATGTTGCTACAACTACTATATTATCATGCATTTGTTGTTATCATGTAAAAATTCCATATAATTTGTTATGTTACTTGAGTTGATTTTGGTTACGTGATTACTCACATCAGTCACATGTGTGAATTTGAACTGTTACAATATCTATCCAGCTTATTGTTCAAGTTGAGTTTTATATAAAATTCTTGTAATGTAGGGATCCCCCATCTTCATGTGAGATTTACAACGAGGCTGAGGTTTTATGAAGAATGAGCATTTTGCAGATTACCTCTTGCCAACCAAGCCTCTATGTCAGAAGAACCTCTCAACCTCTACATCTCTCTTCTAAGCCATATATCCTTCCAGTTCTTGCTACAATTCCCCTTCGAAATTATTCCTTGACAACTCGTGCATCAAATCAACTACAGTGCAAACCCATATTGAAGAATCAGAAATGCAGGGCTGCATCTATGTACCAAGATCCTTCACCTGACTGCTTATTGGGCGGCAAGGGAAAGAATGGAAGTGATGATGAGGTAAGAGACCTTACTGTAAGTCCCACTCTGCGTTGCTGCAAAATATTTGTAGATATGTTGAATTATGTATACATATTTATGGCTGGAAGTAAACTAGGGAGTTATTATGTTTCAAGGTTTGTTGATCTATTCTTGTATATGAAGTAATTTTTTAGTAGGGGGATTAGTGCTTGTTTTGTCTGAAGTCCATAGGGTGACTTGTGCTTTTAATATAAGAGTTGAAAGCCATGTGCAAGATTCTTTGCGAGTGTCCAATACATACCAGTAACACTAATACACTATATACTCACTGCACATCTTAATGCAACCAGGGCTCATCCTGGAAAGCTGTTGAGAATGCAATGGGTAATCTAGAGGAATTATCATCGATAGAAAATCTATTACAGAAGCAGATTGAAAAGAAAGAATTCTACAAAGACAAAACCAGTGTAAAACGTGGCGGTGGCAATCGTGGTGGTGGCCGCGGTGGTGGTGGCAATGGGGGTGGTGGCAATGGGGGCTCTAGTGATGGCAGAGGCTCTAATGAAATACTGCAAGTGATTCTAGCAACTATTGGGCTTGTTTTTGTGGTAAGAACCCTCACTCTCCTGCAGATATCACATGCTTATTATAAGTCGCACCATATGTTAAGCTTGTTATTTTCTTTGAAAGGTAAGATGTGACATAAGAGTATAAGTTCACAGTTCACATAGTTCCAAACATTACAACGAACACCGGATTGGTGTGTACCTAGCTGTTACATGAGTTTCAAATTAACAGATTGCGAGTTTCAGATTAACATATTGCTGCTTATAAGACTAGGCTTCCATGGTTGGCCAATATTCTTACCAATCTGACTGCAAAATAGGTTGTTGGTATGGGAGAAGATACTTGAGAAACCATTTGATTTTGTAAAGGTTACCCACACCATTGATTGTTGTAATTTATCACGTCTGTGTTGGCTTCAATTTCATGGGGTTGATTACCATGCTATAATTGAATGTGAGACCCTTCTTTTTCCTATTGTAAATATGATTTTAAAAACTCATCATATGTCCTCTAACCCCCATCTGATATCTAATCACATTTGAAATTTGAATATCTGTTGCAGTATGTTTGCATCATCAGTGGCGACGAGTGGATTCGTCTAGCAAAAGACTACCTCAATTATCTATATTCAGGATCCGAGAGTTTTCGATGGAAGCGTGCCATGTACAGATGGGGAAGGTTCTGCCAGAAGCTGACTAAGAAGAAGTTGAATGATACGTTCAGGTTGGAGGAAGGCCATAAACAGCACCCTGACTTGGTCCTGTGAAGTACCGCCATACCGTTCAATCTTATTTAGCGACAAATTCAGATCAACAGTCGGGTCATGTTAGTATCGTTTTGCCCACCTTCCCTCTACATGCTGCCTTTCCTTGTGTTAAAGTCATTTTCGATTGTTGTCAAACTTGGTTAGATCGAGTCATTATTGATACAACTGTGGTAAGTTCATAACTTGGTTTTACATTTCTTACAACAATAATAAAACGTGCTGCAATGTCAACAGGAAATTGAGTTTTCTTTTTCCGACAAACAATAGAAAATTGAGTTGCAGTAGCGAAAGTGCAAGTTCAAAGCACAAGTCTTATTCTTAACCTCGACTTTCAAAGCACGAGGAACCTCACTAGCATTCTATGTGACTGATTTCAATACAATAAAATCCCTCGTAACAAAATTTACATGATACAGTTCCATCTATAGGCTTGAGAACTAATTCTCAAGATAACTTTCCTAAGTCGACGTAATATACAAAAAGAACTGGAAATAATTTACTTGCAAACTTCCTGCAGACAAAATGGCTATATCCATATTTACAGCTTCTCAAAATATATGGGATGCTGCTCGAAAAATGTCAGAAAAGCTGATTATGCCTACATTTGTACAGAATAACATTATCAGAAGGTACCTCAGGTCGTGGAACACTGGAAGCAACATTCTCCAGGTGCTTATCTTGTTTGGATCCTAGCTTTCTATGGTCTATCGTGTTAAGATAAGGTAGGTTCACGAGGACGAGTTGTCCAAAGGGAGCTCAATGCCCGAAGGCGTTGGAAGTACTCTCCCAAAGCAAGAAGGCCTTTAGCTGCCTGGCGGATTGTAAGGATGCGAGACATCTGCTGTAAGGTCTCCTTTCGAATATTATCAGCCTGTTTGGGGAAAAATATCGTTAGATAATCCGTGCCTAAACTAACAAGTCATGCGTCCCAAATGCTTTTACTTAGAGAGGGCAAGAGGTACTATAAAAATACTCTTATTCAGCACACATTCACAAATTGCTATTTACAAGCAAGCATTAACATTTTCATATATTGTTGAAGAGAAGGTTATGGAAGATTATGATGATTAGAAATTAAACACACGGACGTTAGCATTTGGAACAAAACCATTCGATAGGTCTATGGATGTATACAGTACATTACCTGGTTCACAAAGTCCTCCAGAGCTTCCAACTTCTCCATTGCGATGGCCATCTGTGGGACATAAATACCTTCACCAGGATGATCAGCTGCCACAGCCGAAGCTAAAGTGCGCTTTAGTTTATCCATACCTTGCGAAAGAGCATCTTCTGCTTGTTGGCATGATTGCCTAAGGCTGCTAACATCAAATAGTTGTTGCTCTGCCATGGGGTACAGTTGAGGCAGAAGAACCTGTAATCAACATAAACTTATCAACCAGAGTCACCCTATATCATCGAGAATGGAATTTCATCTCAAAGAATATGTCAGTGAATTCATTTCAACTAGATGAGTTTTTAACGGTGAGCATCACAAAATAGAACAGTTAGTCTTTTCCTAAAGCATTATCTTAGTAATTGATATGTATAGGTTTATCACAACATCAATACAAGAATATTATAAAACCACATTTGAATTCACTGGATTTTTTAGTGACGCAAAAACACCTCTCATAGTCAGGGAACTAGTCTTACATTGTACACTCTAAATTTCGAGATTTATCCTCAAATAGATTGACGCAAATCACTTCTTATTCCTCTTTTATCCTCCAACTTCTTTTTGTTGGTGATTCTAATATCATACTAGTTCTACTGCAAACCACCAAACCACATATAGGGAGTAAAAAGTACATTAAGAAGCTCTGAAGGGCGAAATCCTCCAATCCACGAGAAAAACCGCTCAGCTGATGTTTTCCACATCCCATACATTACATAGAAGACATCAGCTTTTGCAGCTTTTGATTTCATGCTGAAAAGTTCAAAATAGTGACTCATGCCGCCATCTACAAGGAAACGAAGCTCTATGTCACTTATCTGAGCCTGCAACGCAGTCCTCAGTTCAGAAATCTGCCTATTTTGTTCATCCACCCAGTGTCCATACTCCATCTCAAATGCAGCAACACCTGTGGATGGCAGAGTTTTGAACTTGAAAATACAACAACATGAATGACAAAGATAATGATACAAATCGTACAGTATATAAGAAATTATAATAACGAGGTAAACTACTCAAAAAGATTATTAGCAACGTACAATAAACTATGATTTATGGTGTACTGAACTAAAGTTAAGTACTCAGGTTATACATTCTGTGAAAGCTTAAATATTAAGTTTTCTATAAGGAGTCATGTGACCAATAAAAGACACCACCCATTTCAAAAGATGGAATTAGAGTTTCAACTTTACTTTGGGCGCCACTAATGCAATTATTGAAATCTTAGCAAGAAAAAATTGCAAGGCAAAGGCTTTATATATATCATTTGGCACATAGACTTTATAGTGAACTTGGACAATGGATGATTTTTCCATTCGCATTGAGATATGATAAACTCAAAACCAGAAATAAAGAAAAAAAACAGACTAAACAGACAGAGTTTATCACATACATTCTGAAATCCACTACCTATAGTTTCGTATCCAATACTAATTATCTTGCAGAAAGCAACTTAACAAACTAACCTGAATTAATGCTGCTAGAATATCCCAGAGGATTAGCATCCAGTCCACTTCCAATATAAAGACCCTACAAAAAATCATCCATTGCTTCTTTTATTTACAAGCAAGAACCTATTGATCTTTAGGAACTTGCAATAAATTGCGATAAGAAAAAAGCAAGAAGGCAAGCTAAATTTCTCCTGACCTGTTGTCTTGCTCTGTCAAGCTCTTGCTCTAATTGAACAAGCTTTAAACGACTTGTTTCTAACTGCTGAACATAGGCCTACAAATAAAAAGTCATCAATTTTGTTCAAATCACTTGTTGCATGTATAAAATGTTTTAAAATGCAGACCACTTCCCTCACCTTCTTTCTCATCCGGCTTTTACGAGCAGCCTCCCGATTTTGGGCAAGACGCCTTTGCACCTAAATTGTTTAACAAATAAGATATAACATTTTATAAGCTGCTGGGTAGTCAGACAGTTCAGAAATGATGTTTTCCATATAGGAGTCATTACAAGTAGGATTCTTCCCACCCCCCTATATTACAACACTCATTAACACTAACTTGTTATACTTTGCTACATCTAGCATGCAAGCACCATACTATGATTAAGGTCACTGACCCTATCATGCTGACACACATTGAAATCAATGAATGAAACATGTTAGGCTGGTCGGTGGCGCATGGGAGGGTTATTACCTGTGATATGCTTCAATGGAAAAGGCCAACTCCTGTCTTCCTCCCCACTGGTGTGTCATTTGTAAAATGGAGGGAGGGAGGGTAGATTATGTTTATGTGCAGTGTGAGGGTGCTTTTCATTTGTGAAGAGACTGTATATGGAGGCTAGTTTGAACTGGGAGATCCAAGCAAAGAGTCTAGATCTATTAAGTGCAACAATTTTGGCTTCGGCAAACTCTTGCACTTTGCTTGAGTTAGTTGTCAGATGGGTGCTTTCAACAGAAATTAGTAGGACTTTTGAAGAATATAGAGGTGCATAGATGGTATAGATTTCTTGTGTTTGCTGCCTGTTTCTATGTTTGTGAACCAGTTGTCCACTGTTATTGTATCATTTATTGAGGTCATTACAGTTTGTCTCGCAAAAGAAATGACAAATATAAGAAATGTAACAGCTTATAAGTTTGCAGACAGTTACAAGCAACAGTAAAATTTAGTTTGGCGACCTAGATATTTTGGTAAATATAAAGAACCTGATCTTTAGTTAAATAAAAGAGATGTGGAAGTGAGGCAAAGCACAATCTATTTTACCTTGTCCGTAGGTTTGGTTGTTTCTTGGTCATACTTGCTCGAAGATCCCAGAAGTCCTTGAGAGGTATCTTCTGACTAGAAAAATAATATCACAACAGCTTAAGAAACTGACTATTGTGGCTTCCCATGAAACAAAAACCCAAAAGCATTACCTGATTATCTAGCTTTGTGTCTACATCCATGATCAGGGATGCTGAGGCATTCAAACTACCATTATCCATAAAGCTTTCTCCCCACATGCTCATCTGGTTTATTGGCTCATAGGCACTCATCCTTCTTGAGGTGACAAACTGGGTGGAATGGGAGTTCATGGTTTTATGACTGACAATGGAAAAACTCGAATCAGTTTCATACCAGAAAGCATATGATATAGAGTATATAGCATTATGGTGGTAACGGGGTGACTAATTCTATAATCTCAATCAACATATCAAAACCAAAATGCAAGAATAATAAGCCAGACCGCAACAAACTAATACATTCAAATGCTGCCTAAATAAGAACATAATAAAACAATTAGATTTATAATAGAACAAGAAGGCCGGCATTTGAATAAAGATCCATATCAACTTGTATTAAATATCAATGAAGAGATAGAAAGGCAAATAAGAAACATGGGAACAGATGATCAATAGCTAACCTACCATTTAAAAGTACATAAATGTATCATAAATTAAGCACAAGAATAACTTGAACCTGTTGAAATATTCTGTTGTTCTTCCAATAGTTAAAGCAAATCAGCATAAGCTTCTAAAACATACTGCATAAAAGGTATCAAAACTTCACATTGTATAACTTTAGTGCTAAAGTCAACTGGTACCATGTGCCTACAGTAGGCTAGAACAGAACCAAGTATGCCACACAAGACTCAAGAACAACAGTCTCACTCAGTATCTAAATTTACATGTCCATGCATGTAAACACAGTGAAATGAGTTAAAAGAGATCGAAAACAAGAGGATGAAGGAACACTACGAGAAACTGAATCAATTGACAAGTTCAATAGTTTCTAAAATTCCAACTTTTAAAACTAGAGGAGCTAAGGTATATCCTCAATCTCAAGATATGCAAGGGGAGGAGGCAGTACTAATTCAACAACACCACCCGATCCCTCTATTAACAGCAAGAAAACTTGCAGTTTTGATTGCCACAATCTCTATGAATAGAGAAGCTGAGAATGCCGAACTCAAAAACAACCAAAGGATCAACAACATAGAGAAGTGAGGGGACAAATTCAAAATATCATAGCTTCCGTCTAATGTTAAAACAGGAAGGATAGTAGTCATAGAACTACTAACAATTAAACAATTCCATCTTCCCTCAAATTACAACGAAAAAGACGATTAGAAGTCGAATACAATCAAAGTCCAACACACGATCAAACAATCCAGATACTCAGAAAGACACTTATTCTAATGAGATCAGTACACAAAACAAATACTAAACACAAAAGAAGTGTCCTTGATGGGAAAGGGAAGTTGCTAAAATTGGAAAATCATCCTTTCCCTTTTCTTCTTTCTCTTATTTTTCATTTCAGCATCAAATCAATGAGAACTCCAAAAACGATAATACCCGGAACCATCATAACAGAGGAAAGGAAAGCTTGGTAAGTAAGCAAGAACAGAGAGCCAAACCACCAAGCTCAAGTGAAAAAAACAAAACCGCAAGAAAAAAACAAAACCCAAAACTCCAACTTACTTACAGATACTGAAAGTTCAAAGACAAAACAGAAAAGCAGAAACAAAAGATTGAACCTTTGAAAGCTCAGTTGGAGGAAGACTGGTTATTTTTCCCGCTCTAAATTCAAGAAGAGGGAGCAGGAGGTGGCCTTGTGCAAGTTGTAAGAAGAAGAAGAAGAAGAAGAAGAAGAAGAAGAAGAAGACGAGCCAGGTATGTCTCCTGTACCTAGTCCCATTATCTTGCAAAAGAATCAAGTGGGAAGACGACACCTTAATAGACACCTTCTCCCACTTTAATTAATCACCCAAATTCTAATCTCCCCGTTAACATAATAATAAAATTCCCTATTTCAATTATTGTGTTGTAAATATGTACAATTTTGTGTCAGTCCATTTCGATTTTTAGACTTATATGTAATACTAATTAGTTTGAGGACTTGTCATATAATCATTATCTTTATATAAAGGATGCATATGAGATCAATAAAACACTTCACTCTATTCTCCTATTAGACTCTATTTCTTAACAAAATAAGTTTTAGTTTCAACATGTTATAAGCACGATTTAAATTCTTAGTTTCATAAACTTCATGATGGTCTATGAGTTGTTCGAGCAACTTCGTTGCTAATTATCTACACTCATGATATATGAGTTCACCTATTATTTTTGTTTTATCTAATCTTTCAATATTTTGTATATATATGTTTGTTATATATTACTCAATTATGTATTTACAATTACTTATATTATGTACCTGAAAATAAAGAAATTTTCATAAATTATGTGTACACAAATGAATTCTGGGATCGTAGAGAAATGACCATAGATGATGTATTTTCATTCGTTGTAGCTACCAAAATAATAAAAAGTGATGATATTGAACCTCAGTCTGTTGGTGAATGTCGACATAGATATGGTTGACTCAAATGGAAAAATGCAATCTAAGAAGAGTTAAACTGTCTAGAAAAACGTAGTGTTTTTGGACCTGTTCTCCAAACATCACCTAATGTGAAACCAGTTGGATATAAATGGGTGTTTGTTAGAAAGCACAATGAGAAAAATGAGGTTGAATGATACAAAGCGCGACTTGTTGTGTAAGGTTTTTCACAAAAGTCTGGGATAGATTATGATGAAACATATTCTCCTGTAATGGATGTCATAACATTGCGTTATCTAATAAGTTTGACAATTTCTGAGAAACTTGATATGCAACTTATGGATGTTGTGACGACATACTTATACGGAGAATTAGATACTGATATCTACATGAAAGGTCCAGAAGGACTACAGTTGCCTGAAGCAACCACAAAACAACGTGGCATGTACTCGATTAAGTTGAGACGATCTTTATATGGATTAAAGCAATCTAGAAGGATGTGGTTCAACCGTCTAAGTAAATATTTGCTAAAGAAAGGGTATGCAAATAATCAGATATGCCCAAGTGTTTTTATTAAAAAAAATCAAATTCTGGTTTTGCCATTGTAGCAGTATATGTCGATGACATGAATTTGATTGGAAGTCCTGAAGAACTTTCAAAGACGGCTGAATGTTTAAAGAAAGAATTTGAAATGAGCATTTGGCTAAGGAATTTTAGTCAATCATTCAGCTTATGCTGAAAAGATCTTAAAACGTTTTGGGATGGATACAGCTCGCTCACTCAGCACACCGATGATTGTTCGGTCTCTTGATATTTACAAGGACCCATTTCGTCCAAGACAAGATGATGATGATATTCTTGGTCCAAAAGTACCATACATGAGTGTTATGGGTGCTTTACTCTATTTAGCACAATATACTAGACCAGACATTGCATTTGTAGTCAATGTGTTAACAAGATATAGCTCTGCTCCAACTATACGCCACTGGAAAGGTGTAAAATATATCTTACGCTACCTTCGTGGTACAGCTGATATGAGATTGTTTTATGCAAACACATCTGTACATGATCCAACCATTGTTGGATATGCTGATGCATGATACCTCTCTGATCCACATAAAGCCTACTCACAAATAGGATATGTTTTTATTTGTGGAGATACTGCAATTTCATGGCGGTCGACAAAACAAACTCTACTGGCAACTTCATCGAATCACTCAGAGTTGTTGGCCTTACAAGAAGCTGGCAAAGAATGTTAGTGGCTGAGATCTGTGATTCACCACATCCGGAGGACATGTGACCTTCCATCCGTAACTGACAATCTAACAACCATATATGAAAATAATGCGGCATGTATTGCTCTGATTAAAGGAGGGTTCATCAAGGGGGACAAAACCAAAACATATCGCACTTAAGTTCTTCCACGCACATGAGCTTCAGAAGACTCAACAAATCGATGTTTAACAAATTCGATCTGATGAGAACTTGGCTGAACACTTTACCAAATCTCTACCAAAGTGTATTTTCTGGAAGTTAACCAAAGAAAATCTGAAATGCAAGGATCAGGGGGTGTTCTTTGAGAGGGAGTGTCTAGAAAAATTCTACTTGAGACATATGCGCGTTGCACTCTTTTTCTCTTTCGACCAGGGTTATTTTTTCTCATTGGGTTTTTGTTACCTGACAAGGTTTTTAACGAGACAACATTATACGCATCTAAACTAATGGACATCCAAGGAGGAGTGTTGTAAATATTTACAATTTGGTGTCTGACTATTTGTATTCATAGGACTTATATGCAATACTAAATAGTATGAGGGTTTGTCATGTAATCATTACCTCTCTATATAAAAGATGCATATGAGAACAATAAAACAATTCACTCCATTCTCCCATTAGACTCTATTTCTTAGCAAATTAAGTTATAGTTTCAACATATTGACTAATTTTCAATTTGAATTTTTTTCATCAATTTATGAAATTATTTTCCATAAATGATCCAATTTGTTTTGTAATTTTGTGCTGAGTGCGAGAAGGAGTGTTGTTGTACAGTTAGAGAGAGAGAGAGTCAAGAGAGAGCCAAATGGTTACCACATAAGCTAAGCCCAAGACGAGCGAGCGTCGTAATCCACATCCTTTGTCCCTCCTCTTTCTCTCTTTCTCTCTTCCCACTGTGACATCCCACCCACCTCTAATGTGTGCATCAGGTGGATCGCTCATCTCTTAACCTGCACACTCATATTTGTGAGTGTTTCACCCTATTAAATAACGAGAAGTGTTACTTTACTTTCATATCATTTATGACAGTTTTTTTATTAACTGAAGTAGTCGTGTAAAAATGTCACGGTACAATTAGTAACAAGACCGTCTAGTCATACATAGATTGAAGTCGAACCAACAATCAAAATAAACTCAAGATTGAAAAATTAATGTCATAAATATTGTTTATGTAAAACAATATGATTTTTCTGTTGTCACTTTTTATGCTAGACTTTACAATCTTTAAAAGTTTTATTGGTCTTTTTTAAACAGGTTCATGGTATTCTAACGGCTTTCTAAGCCAAAGACTAATCTCTAAGAGCTTGATCGGCCAGCAAAGCATTGTAACTCCTTTGGCCACTTTGACAATGTCGGGGTTCTCAAACCTGGGGTGCACACTCAACTAGGCAATAACTACTAGACTATTTTGCAGTGGTTAAGTTATATAGGTCATAATAAGGATTAAAATAACACAACAATCAAGGCCGGTCCTGACATTTTGATGGTTTGAGGCGATCAACTGAAATGTGGCCTCGTAAAATAAATAAATAAAAATAGAAAATTTTTTCTTTTCTACATATAAATTAATTTCATGCATAAATTATTGAATTAATAGGAGTCAAAAAAATAAATACATTAACAATTAATCAAAAATGAATGAACAAATAGTGGTCAGTAACAAAAATAAAACATTAAATGCTTGCATTCATATGAAAAAATATAAGAACGAAAAAGTTTTTTACCTTTCTCTCTAAAAAACAAACTAAAGAAAACAAAAAGAAAAAAGGAAAAAATGAGGAAGGAAAAAAAGAAACAAATGCAAGCAAATTAAAATAGAAAAAATAAATTAACGGTAAAATGAGAAAAAAGAAACAAGAAAAAAAATTAGAAGCCAGTGTGATTTGAACCAACACTCTTTTAGAGGCCACCAAAAATGTTTTCCTCTGGACTACATTAGCCATACTAATGTTGGTGGCATGATATATATATAGTGATATAGTTTTCAGGCTATATTTTAATAAGCATTATGTCAGAGGCCTGCCGGAGACCGGTGACCTAAGGCGACGGCCTCAACCTGCACCCCTCACGATCGGCATTGACAACAATATATTTTAAAATTTATTTCTTAATACATCCTAACATGTTAAAATAATTAAAAATCATGGGCATTGAAAGATTGATCTTTATATTTTTTCCGATGTTTGATGGATTCATCGACCTAGTAGATGTTACACTCTAACACAGAGCTTCATCGGAGAATGGGGATTCATCGGACCGGATCCTAAGGGAAAGTGGTGTGGACGCGTAACATGGGCATGTTGTAAGAGGGCTGTTTTTTGGATCGAAACCCGAAACCCGGACCGGTGCGGCCTGGACCCGGTCCCATCGGGTTGGGTTTTGAAACTGAATTTCTCAGGTGAGGCTAAACCCGGACCGAATTAAATACTCCCAGGTCGGGTTCAATATCTTAAAACCTGGACCGGCCTGAAAACCAGAAATGTAGGTATCGTTAGCTTAGGTGTCGTATTCCTATTGGGTATTTGGGTTACTACTAGCTAATAAAAAGAAAAAAAAACTCTATTCCTTCACTTTTCAGTCTCTACTCTTGAATTGGAAATGAATCAAATCAGAAAAAAAAAGAATTGGTTGACTTATAATATTGCTGAGAGCGACGACGTTAAGGAAAGTAGAGGCGTGGTGAGTGGAAGGAGCGGTGGTGATGTCATCAAATTAAACATCCAATTCATGCTCACTTCTTTACCATAAAAACATTCAATTAAACCTGTTTTATAATCAAAAAACGTGTTCTGCAAACCTTATTCATTAGTAAACTTGGATTAACTTTGAATTTTTTTTGACCCGAAAACCTAAAAAATCGGCCTGACTCGAACCTAAAAATAGCCTTACATGGTAGGAGTGTAGAGAAGTAGATAATTTTGCGGGAGTGGCTGTTTGGAAAGAGTGAGACAGTGTTTGGTGGTTGGCGCCTTGAGTTTGTGTGGGATTGTGGAGCGGGGTCTTCAATAATTGTCTACTGCGATTGGCATTTCGGTTTTGACTTTTTAGCGGGAATAGTAACGGCTACATGATCACCTTCCTATTATGGGGGACTAGTCCAATTTTGGTAGCTATGCCTGTTCCCCTCAAATTGGGGCAAAACATCATCTAGGAGCTGCTTTAGTTTGCGTCATTACAATAGTGTATCTGTTGCAATTGTATTAGTTTTAGTTTAACGATGATATTAACTCATAACACTTCGTAGTTGCAAGAGTTTCTACCCATAATGGTCACCATGTTGCGTTAAACCAGATTTTGACACTTCTAATCTCCGGAATATAATCCATATGCCACGCTTTGGACTATAGGTTGAGAAGAAAAGTCTTAATCATGCAAAACATTGACCGTTGTATAGGAAATAAAGTGGTTTTAGAAAATTAGAAATAATATACATTGGCCGACCTTTAATTTTTTAAATTAATTATTCAAGTTCATAGGTAATTTAGTATAAATTAACCCTAAATTAACTTATCGTGGCGTCGTGCTAAGAACAACTTTAACATATTTTCTATTTCAGATTTAAACTATTTTAAAAAACGTATTTATTATTTAAACTATTTAATAAATTTGTAATACTCGATAAAATAGAAAATATTGATACAGAATTCAATGCTCTAAAAAACTTAAAGTTTCTGATGCAATGCTATACAATGTCCACCGTTATAAAAACTCGATCGCTACCCTTCCTCTCAATTATTGTAGCACGAACGTGGCCGGGGGAACCTAAGGGTAAGATGACTTCCTCAGCTTCCTCCATCATATCGTTACAGTAAATAATCAACCAATGTTACGAATTACACTAATCCCTAGGGTTAATTCCCAGACAGAATGAAAACGTCCCTATTGATGACCTGAAGTAATATCAGAATTCTATTCATGACTTGAGCAGCAAGATTAAGCACGCAAACTCTCCAGATTAAGCACGCAAACCCTAAGCCGACAAATAATTAAGTAATTTAGATTATATAAAGCTCGCCATATATACCAGATGAAGAAGCCAAGAATATTACAATAACAAACACAAAAGGCTATGAAAGGTTGGTGATGATCTACCTAACTTCAGTAATCTTAAAAATGCATCCAGTTGGGCCTTCCAATGATCCTACGGCCGGGGACAAGAGTCGTCGACTCAACCTATTCAAGTTGATACTATAAATAATTAAATATAGCTTAAAGATACAGATCTGTCAAGCTGTAAAACTCTTTTCCAGGTTCTGTTTCAGCCTTAATCAGATTTCTGTATTACAAATCTTGAATGCGTGCCCTTCTTTTGATTCTTGTACAATTCACATAAACTAAGCAGGTAAGGCATCGGCTCTATCTATAAACGTAGATATCACAAACATAAACATATAGGTATCTAACAAAAAAATCTCTTACGAGTAATACACATTCGATTTCTAAAAACCTTTCCCATTTTGAGAAATCAAGGCAAGCAAAAGTGACCCGAAAATGACATGCATGGATCAGATCGATAATTTTCTTCCATCTTTATTCTTCTCAATGGGGGAAAGAAAAGTTGTAATGCTTTTAAGAGAAAAGGTGGAGTTTGCTACAACACGACAGGGGGAGTTGGATTATATTAGATTGGCAATTAGGATAAGAGTGTAAGCTTTTTTGGACCATATATATATATATATATATATATATATATATATATATATATATATAACCTGTACAAGTTGAGTAGCACACTTTAGAATAAACAAAATCTGTTTCCCCTTGATTGCTTTAGAATAGAAATCTCATCACTCACTTTTGCTTATATCCGTATCCAGGGGCACATCCTTTCTCCAGTGCTATATACATACATATATGTTCCCACAATATCTTAAGAATTAGACAGTCCCAACTGTGTTGGTTTAGTGTTTAATTAGTTCTTGAGCTCAAGTCCGGCCGGTGTTACTTTTGGAATATATTGGTCTGCCAAAGTTTGCAAACTAGACTTCAGGATTTCAGTTATTGAGCTTACGTTGTTCGTATCAAAACTGAATTGTTGAAACTCGCTCAGAGACTCCAAGTATTTTAGGAATTAATTAGCTCATAACTCGACCAATGATTATTCCTTTTTTATCAAACAAACAACTAAAATTCTTCAACCATTCTATTATAAGTTGAACTCACGACCTCTTATTTATATAAAAAAAAACATTCTTCAACATGTTTCTATTATGAGTTGAACTCACAACCTCTTATTTATATAAAGAAAACTCATATTACTAGATGAAATGCAGTAGTGGTATTGGACGAGTCAAAGCCAATAATAATTAAGTTTTCCAGTAATTCGGGATGAATAAGGACCCTGCAAATAACTTGATATATGTATGTTGATTCTTAAGCTCACAACCATAGTGTCAATTTATACATGAACACCTTCAATGAGAATATAAAAGAGAGAATTGTGGCATTTAGATTACGACTTCTTATTTACATATGAAAAGATAATGCCACGAGATTAAATAATACTGAACGACAAATAATTGTTTTTCAAAAGAAAATTTCTACAAGGCTAATAATGATCATGTAGTTTGGGATGAATTAGGGCCTGCAAACAAAGATATGTTGCTTCTTAAGCTCACAACAACCATAGTTGTGTCTATTTGTAAATTAAATTGTTCAAGGTACATTACAAGGAGAAATTACAAGGAGAAAGTGTTTAGCCGATGAAATAAAAAAAACAGGCCGACAAAATCTTTTTTCGTCAACTAACGTCAACTTTAGCCGACGAAAAAATATTTTGTCGGCTAAGTTATATTTTCGTCGGCTAAACTATTTTTTTCGTCGTCTATAGTCTAGCTATAAAGTTTAGCCGACAAAATTTTAAAAGTTTAGCCGACGAAATATATAATTTCGTCAGCTAAATTGTCTTATTATATTTGCAGATCTAGACAGCAGCTCATTTGAAGAAAAAAAAACTGGAGAAAAAAGTTTGGATATTGTTGAAATTGTTGGATGTTGTCGAAATCTGTCCAAAATTAGTTTGTGGAGCTATATATAGGTATGTATATATGTTAATTTTGAGTTGATTTAAGAGTTTTATTTAAGTTATATAATATTGATTTTGAGTTTTTATTTGAGTTGAATTAATGAATTTTGAGTGTGATTGAGTTGATCGATTTTGATTTAATAATATATATGAAGTTGTTGTTAATAAGTAGTGGATATATATATATACATACGTTAATTAATTTAATTATAATATTATGTTCATGCATGATATGAATTAAGTTGTTGATGATATATGTTGATTATAATTTTATGATGATCGATGAAATTAATTATATAATATTGTTATGTAATTATTAATTAGTATGTATATATATGTGTTAATTATTAATTTGTTATTAATTAATTGTTGTAGAATACTAAATGATTTGAGATTTCATATATTGAATTAATTAATTAATTAATTAGAGTTATACATATATATTTTGTTATCTTTTCAGGATATGGATAAGAGTTGGATTTCGCTTCTAAAATGAGATAAAAGATATGGTAAAAGAATTATTAGTTTTATTGAATATGCGCTGGCTAATGCTAACGAGAATACAATTTTCTATTGTCCATGCACGAAATGTCAGTGTCGCAACGATATGCATCTATTTGCGATTGACAAAGTATGACATCACCTAAAGAGTAACAGGTTTTGAAAGAAGTACACATATTGGATATATCACGGACAATTTAAGGGGTCCGCATGATCATGGACAATTTTCTGAGACTAGCAGTACATCCAACGATCGAACAACGACTTTCATCAACGATATGTTTTCTTATGAGAGCGTTGTATGCTCTCAAGAACAATATATGTCTGAGCCGGTGCAACCCTTCCCTAGAGTTATCAACACTGCTGGTATTGACAAGTACAACAAACTACATGTTTTCCAACAGGCTCATATGTACTCCGGTTGTCAGAAGAGGGTTTTTGAAAGTGTAATGGACGTAATGAAGATTAAAGTTGAGACAAAATCATCCGTGAAGTCTGTTGATGATTATCTACAGTACACTGCTTCGATGCTGCCCTATGGTCATAATCTTCCTACCACTCATCATAAGGTCTGATGTATCCTGAAAGATCTTGGGCTTTGCTATATTATGATCCATGCATGCAGATATGAATGTGTTCTCTTCTAGGGTAAAGATCTAGAAGGGAATAACCTTAGTGGCTTTGACGCATGTTCGGTATGTCACACTGACAAGTATAAGCTGACCCCTGCAAGCAATAGGAAACCTATGAAGGTACTTCGGTATTTTTCGTTGAGGGATAGGCTAGAGCAGTTGTACATGTCATCACACATGGCCAAAGCTATGAGATGACACGCTGATATGGAATTGCATGAAGAATATACCCTGCTGACGGGAAGGCTAGGAAGCATATAGACACGGATCGGAGTTTCCTCATTTTACGTCAGAGATTCGAAATGTGAGATTCGGGCTCTTATCCGACGAGTTCAACCATTTTTGGAAAATATGAGTCTTCAATACAGTGTATGGCGGGTGATTTTGGTACCGTACAACTTTTCTTGTATGGATGTGCATAAAGAAATAATACAATATGTTGAGTTTGTTGATTTCGAGGCCCGGTTATCCAGGGAAGTGTCTCGATGTGTATTTGAGACTCTTGATTGAAGAGCTTAAGTTTTTTTGGGACATTGGTCATCCCACTTATGACAAGTACATGCACTAGATGTTCCAGATGTATGCCATGGTTGTTGGTACTGTCAGTGATTTTTCTGCTCGTGAGATATTGTTGGGCAACGTTAGGGGATACAATGTTTGTTCAGAATGCCTTAGTGATGAGGGGATCAGCAGTTATTGCAACAAGATATGCAAATTGGGTCACCGTACTCTCCTTCCATATGATCACGAATGGCGGTTCGATAACAAGGTATTTGATGGGACTGTAGAAAACGATGTGCCTCCCAGAAAATAGACAGGAAAGAAATTTTAGCAGTGCTTAATGAGTACGATTTTGGACAGCTCAGCAATCATCCCAATATTGTGGTGGCAATACCTGAAAGACTTGATAGGTACAAATTTTGGACATATAAAAGTATATTCTGGGAACTCCCATACTGGAGTAAGTTGTTGATCAGACACTACCTAGATGTGATACACATAAAAAGAATGTGTGCGACAGTGTGGTGGGCACAGTGCTGAACTTGGAGGAAAAGATGAAAGACAGTCCTAAGACACACATTGATCTTAAAAAAATGGATATACGAAGACATCTGTGGTTGAAAGAAGGGAAGAAAAAATGCCTCAAACTCCTTACACCGTGAAGTCTGACCAAAAAACGTAATTTTCAGGTGGATGAGTTATGTGAAGTATCCTTCAAGCTATGCAAGAAATATAACCCGATGTGTGAACTTCCGAGACAATAAGATGTACGGGTTGAAGAGTTAAGACTATTATATCCTGCTACAATGTCTCTTCCTTATTTTCATTTGATCGTTCCTTTCTCATCAGGTGGTAGAGCCATTAGTAGAGTTGTCAAGATTCTTCCAGAAGTTATGCATACGGGAAGTGAAAAAATCTGACCTCCGGAAAAATGTAAGAGGACATCATTTATATCATGTGTAAACTTGAGAGGATATTTCCTCTAAATTTTTTTGACATCATGCCTCACCTGATGATCCGTATTCCTGAACAATTGTTGCTTACCGGTCCAGTACACTACACTTAGATGTATCACATGAAAAGTTATGTTTTTTACACCTAAATTCCTCACTATACATGTTCAATATATAATCATAACACTTTGCAACTTGATTTATATGTAACTTAGAGACTACAAAGCTTTTATGGCTTATAATTCTGCGCCTGAAGGATGTATAGCTGAAGCATATATTACGCACGAGTGCGTCACCTACATGAAGTTATATTTAGGAGCGTTGAAGGAAACTCCGCAAACCTTACCGGTAGATGTACCGAAGTTCAATCTTTACATAGTCTCTAGTGATGTTGAAGTTTATGGAATTCTACCAGACTCCTACAAGTTGCAACCACATAAGCTAGTCATAGCCCACTGGTGGGTATTGATTAACTGTCCAGAAATTGAATACTGGAAAGACATCCATTTATACTGTCCAAATATTCAAGGTGCTCTCGAGTACCACAACAAGGAGTTCACAAACTATTTTAGCGGCTGGATACGAAATTCTTTATTTCATAATTATCCATATTTAGAGTACATTGAATGTTTGGTTAGGGGTGAGCGTGGTTCGGTTCGGATTGGTTTGAGACTCAAACCGCAATAAAACCATTTTTTTCGGTTTTACAATATTTCCAACTGTAACTAAACCATTTTTTCAGTTTTTGAAAAATTGGGTTACATAATTTTTCGGTGTGGTGCGGTTTAGTTTCGGTGTGAACCGATCTATTTACTTTAACAAGCAAGGGATGTCCAAATTTTTGCCCAACAATTTCTATAAGGCATGAACAAATTTTGAATGCATTTAGAGTCCATACAAGATTGACTACAAATGTCATCAGAATATCAATTAACTAACAAAAACATCATATTTGATAACTTAATAAATCAACATATATCAACTATCATGCAAACACAACAACTTGCAAACTACAAATTTGAACATAAATGAAAAATTAAAAAAAATAAGAAAAAAGTAATTTGGTGTGGTTCGGTTTAAATCGGTTGAATTATAACTACAAACTGCAACTGAACCGTTTTTAAGTAGTTCGGTACGGTGTGACCACAAAACTACAACGTTTTAGTTCGAAGCAGTTACCGAATCATGTTTTTTGGTGTGGTTCGGGTCGGTAACCGTATTTTCGGTGCAAAACGCCACCCCTATGTTTTATTGCAGATGAACCATATTCAATTCGATGGTCACCCAAATTGGTCGCACGAAATAAGACTTCTAGCGATAAAGCCGATAATGTCAAGAGTTTATCTGATGTGCAAGGTGAATGACGTGCAATTTATATGTGAACAGATAGACAACAGAAGGAGAACACAAAATTCTGGGGTGATGGCGCATGGTGGACAGATGGAGTTGACTATTACGGTGTTCTCGATTCAGTAGTGGAACTCGTTTATGGGCAAAACATGACAATTCACCTCTTTAAGTGCATATGGTTTGATACTAGCAGCCCACAGAGCATGAAGACTTATCAGTATGAGATTTTATCGGTGAACACTGCTATAAGATGTTACGAAGATGACTTGTTCATTTTGCGACATCGGTAAAACAAGTGTTTTATCTTTATGACCTTGTTAAGTTTGACGCGTGGAAAGTAGTCAACCTTGTGCACCCTCGAAACATTTACCGGGCTACTACACTTGGAGAGCGGGAAGACGAGAAAGAAGATGTTGCGTATCAAGAGCCCAGCATCATAGGTATTCTTGACTCCTCTACAATTCGTCTTAATAATTTTAAATCAGATCGTTTTGTTCGAATTCATGATGAAGAGCCAAGACTTATTGATGTTGATCTAAATCAAGAAATAGACGACTACTCTGATGAAGAGAAAATGCATATATTGTCAGAAATTAGATATAGATTGTTGTGCAAATGAGTTGTGCAAATGTTCGATTAGATATAGATTGTTTCAAATGTTGGATAGAAATTGATTATTTTTTATATTGAAATTCATAATGTTGTTGTAGATTTTGATTTGGTTTTTACAGAAATTTGAATTGAAATTGAAATAAAAATTAAAATTGATAATGTTGTTGAAATTTAAATTAAAAATTGAAATTGAATTGGGAGTTTTAACAGTTTTAGTTTAATTGTTATTAGTGAATTCTATAAATTTTGTTGTGTATTAAAATATTAATTGTAGGAATTCTAGCAATTGTTATTAATTGTTACTATATTCATATAATTTATTAATATATTGATAAAGATTGTTAATATATTGATAACAAGTGGTAATTAAAATATTAAAAATTATAATTAAAATTAAAAATTCAAATAATTTATTAAATTAATATTTTAAGCATGATGAAAGGCTTGTTTAGATCGACAAATTGTTCAAATGGTCAAAGGTCAGAATCGTCTGAGAGAACGTCTAGCAACCCTCAAATGTAGTTTCAGGGCCCTATGACAATCATACATGCGACTCTTCTGGAGACGGCGTAGAGGCAGCCCAACGTTTCCCATTCTCGAGGTCGCCGGACGCCACCCATTTATCGAGGCAGCTGGGTGTCCCTCAGTCCTCGAGGCAGCTGTGGCATCCGACCCAGACGCAGGTGACTCCATCAGTGGCGTACCTATTCGTGCCTTTTGGTACGAATCTTATTTCTGTGAGGGTTTCATCATCAGCGACAAAGATAGAATCTGTCGCGTTTGCCGCAACGCCCTCAGGTAATGAAAGATAAATAATTTTTTTATTATAATATCATATAAAGGTTCTCTGATTTTAATAATCAATTTATGATACGCATCGTCGGAGCCAAACCGTGAATACCTCAATTTAGAAGAGAGGCTCCGTCACATGGAAGGCTCTCGAGAAGACCATGAATACCTCAGGGACGATCGTCATCGATACAGACGGGGATGGCCACGTAGTATCGGGCTGGAAGATGAGTACGTACTCCGACGGTGTGGGAGCGCTCATTCGGGATAGAGTCCCTATGTTGTGGTCAGACTGGGGCGAGGTCCCGCAAGAGGTTAAGGACATGGTCCACAAAGCGATATCGGTGAGTTTACAAAAATTTTCAATAATATTATGTATTATATTGTTGATTTATAGAAAAACTAAACTAATAAACGGTTAAATGCAGGTGTGGTTTGACGTTCCCCAGCACCTGAGAAACACATGGGCGGACGTTGTGCATGGGGCAACATATGTTGGGAAGTTAATGAAAAAACAATATTGTATGTGATATTAATAATATTTCTAATATTTTTGTGGTATCTATAGGTACAAGGAGTGGAAGAACGAGTTGTGGACCCATTGGACTACGCATGAGAACGAACGTTCTGGTACCCTGCTAAGTTCTAGTACAGGGAGTACGAGTGGCGTTGGCTTTTGATATCAGAATTCAACAACCCTCATAAACAGGTAATTAAAAAAATTAATTGGTTAAATTGTTATTAAGTACGTCCGTTTTTAAATATTTTACTAATATTTTTTTTTCTTTGAAGGCCGTTTCCTGGGCGAACGCTCAGAACCGGAAACGTAACACAAAGAACCATCATGCCGGTTCTAAACCGTTCACATTGTTGATGGACGAGGCGGCCAGGGAACATCCAAAAGTCCAGAAGTCAACCGGTACGTCTATACATACGAGAAGACATACTTTTACGCATAGGAGGATATTGTAAGTCATCTTACGCTTTCAATTTTTTTTACTTATATATATATGTCAAAATGTTAATTAAATATTTTTTTTCTATCCAATTAGGCGAAGGTGAGACAAGCTAGTGATGAGGTGATGACTGCTATAGTGAGGAAGATATTGCCGAACACGCAGGAAGAAGAGATGTCCGAAGCCATGTCCCAGATCGACACTTCGGATCTGATAGTTGGGGCAAGGATCATGGGCACAGCCTTCCCACCGCAAGGAAACAAATTCTACTACAGGGGTCTAGGAAAGACGGGCGAGGGGGTCCTGAAGGCCACTCCAGAATTCAAAGAAAGACTGTAACACCCTGTATCTAAAAGTTACCCTTTTTTCAGGGGTTCATGAGTTACAGAGAGCTTTTAACTGTGACCGGTGAGTTTTTAATTTACCGCTCGAGTTTATTTTCGAGTTTTTCTTGAAACAAGGAAAAATAGATTTTAAGCCGTGAAGTCGTAGTATGCATTTAGACGAGCTCACTGATAAGTCCAGATTATTTTTCAGAGCTTTCATTTATTTTCTAAGAATTTCTTAAGTTTTCGGTAATTTTAATTACCATTTTAAATTTCACTTTTTACCCTTCCGGTAACTAATTTCCACCCATTCACTCTGGGTTGTCAGATCTCTCATTCCTTAAATCTTGGCCGCTCGTTTCAATTTAAAAGAGAGAAGGAAGGGCTGGCTCGGGTCAAACCCTTCCCTGATCTCTCTCGACTGTGTTCTTCCTTCTCGTCGTCTCCACGACGTCTGACCACCCCACACCAGCGCATCGGCTCCAAAACAATCTTCTTCCCCCCTTTACAAAGCCTAGTGATCAAATCACACCTGCACCCATAATCAGAGGAGATCGAAATCCGAGAGCTCCGACTGTTTTCTTGGATTTCTGGAAATCCACCTAACGATGATGAGTCTCTTTCTTCTTCTCCCTTCTCCATAGTCTTGTGCTTCTGGTAGGCTCTTTGTGCCCAGGCGGTGATAGCAGTGCATGTTTGGGGACCATACACGAGGAGGAGGAGAAGCATGGGCAACATTGGAGGAAGATGACGAGGATTTTTAGGTCGCAGCAGTAGCTATGCTTGTCGAGCAGAAGGATCATTCGACTTGGATCGAGTTTAGATGACCCTAGAGGTTGATTTAGGTGGAGGAGTTACTGGTTTTCGGAAGTGAGCGGATTGAAGTAGCCCTACGTGCTTGATCAAAGAGTCTCTGATTTGGATTAAGCCCCGGGGATTACAGAAGGTAAAGGATCATATGTTGGAATACTGTATTTGGTTAAACTGAGTTTGGGATGCGTTGGGTTGTTGTTTGAGCTGAATTAGTGTGTTTTGTTGTTACATGTCGACAACTCGGTAATTGGAAGTTACGAGGAAGTTATTGCGAAATTCCGGCAACTTGCCAGAATTCGGTAAATCAGCAGTTTTTCCGGCCGTGAGCCGAAGAGGTAGAAATTGATTTCCTTGATAACCTTAGATTAGTAAAGTTTCCGTTAAATCGTGTTAATTACCGAAAACTTGCCATAAATAGGAAGTTTCCATTTGGGAAAACTTTTCCCTTTAGGAAAGTTTCTATTTTTGGAAACTTGAATGGTAAAAGGAAAAGTCAATCTTAGTTAACCGGTTAAAATAAGCCAATCGGATCCTTAAATAACAATCTGGTCAACTTAGGAATCTTGGTCAAAAAAAGAGTTGATTGTTGTAAATAATTTGGATAATTTCATAATTGGTAGATCGACTCAAGGCTAAAGATTTGGTCTAAGAGACATGTTGGGTGTTAATAGTAATTCCACAAATTACTATGTGTAACCTAACGTCAAATGAAATAGTAAGGAAAGTCGATATGATAAGGTTTTGTAATCGGAAACTAAATTTCTAGTCGTTAATCAGAAGTAAACATACTGGTTGAAGGGTTGATAAAAACGAAGGATTTTGGTCAACCCCTGGTCAAATAAGATTTCCTAGTCAAACTAAGAAAAGATCAAGTCAACATTAGTAAGACTAATATATTAGATTAATTTTACAGTGTATGGTTAATCGTGAGACTGATTCAATCATGTGAATATTTCGAGATGACACTCAAGGGGTATTCCGAACATTGAGGATGTCTCATTAAGTACTATGAGTGGACTTTTATTTTGCGTAAATGAATCCATGCCATAATTTATGATTTAAATAGTTTTGTGGATTTTCTCAGTAAATTGTGATATTCGGGTTTCTGTTTATTTTGATTCCTTTGGTATCTGTGAGCATCTCAGTGGAGGGTTTTTATTTGTTTATTTCTCATGCTTTATGGATTTCGTCTCGCACATGATTTATTTGGGTTTAAATGATTTTCGACGGGAGAGACCCGTCGTACAGATGGGAATCGGATTCGATGTTTTACTGGGATTTAAGTTTAGGTATTTGTCTGTTATATTTGATGTTTTGGCATTTACCGGGATTATGTTAAATTTGGCCAAGGGTCTGGATTTTATTAAATTTGACCAAGGGTCTGGATTTTATAAAATTTGACCAAGGGTTTGGATTAATGTTTTATATTTGGCCTTGTTGGGGAAAAAGGGAAATTTTGGATTTGTTATCACGAGATTATATATTTATTGATTATATGAGGGTTGTCAAATTTATTTAAGCTAGCTAGCGGGCAGCGCTCTTCATTAGGTGGAGTTGAATCGTGCCACTTGTTGCGCTCCTCTCCCAATTGGGGGAGATGTAGTTTAGCGCGGGATTGTGTCCTCACTAGGGTGGGTGGTACGCTAGAGCTCTTAGCTCCGACCCTGGCATGAGATGTTTTATTCGTGATATTCTTTCCATATTATTTGATGATTAAGCTGCAGGCTGAGATTTGTTTTCATTTATTATTTGGCTACAGGGCTAGATTTTTATAATTGGCGTAAGGTCAACATTTGATTTTATTAGGCATAAGGCCTGGAATATTTGTGTTTGGCTTAAAGCTAGAATTTTATATTTGAAATATTTTGAGCATGCATAAAAAAGATTTATTTTTGGTTTATTTGTGGGAGAGCATGAAAATAAATTTTGGTTTCGAGCCATCATTTTATCGAGTTTAATTTTGTCCACTCACTCTAACGTTTATTTTAAAATGTTTTCCTCTGGGCCCTTCGTTTTCAAATGCCCAGTTTGCAGGGTAGCTGAGAGGAGATCGTGCGTATATGAGACGAGACATAGTCGATGTAGTCCGTGAATGCTAGAATTTGAGTAGGTTTCTATATGTTTAGTTTGCTCTGATTACCCCAGTTTAGTTAGTTGATTGCGAATGTGAAGCATGGAGGAGATTTGAAGAGCAGGATGGCTCCAGGTGTTGGGTTGTGTTATTAATCTTTATGGAAGTGCTTAGTTGGTTTGCAGGAAGGGTTGTCCATTTCAAGGGGGTTTCAGTAAGAAATTCCTTTGAGGTGGACCCTGCAAGATTTACCTCAGGTTAAAAGAGTTAATCCAGGGTGGGTCTTGACAAAAACAGTTTCGACGAGCAGTAGGACGACTCAGCTAGAGTCGAAAGTTCAAAGACTACGGGAGGAGCAAGCTGCTCAGGCTGTCACTCATGCTGCTCATGCCGCACAGATCGCCGCCCAGACAGCCTATACTGTCGTCTTACAAGAGTATAATGTCGCGGTATATGTCACCTAACAAGCGGTGCAGCAGCAGATTTTCCAGTACTTACATGATTTTTCAGCTGCCCAGCTTTAAAGACTTCCGGCTCCGCCCATGCCTACGTCTATACCGCTACCTCAGCCGCCACAACCTCCTCAGCAGCAACAACCTCCTCCTGGCGAGGATATAAATTTAGACAATATAGATTTTGTGTAGTTAAATGATTATATAGTTGTATGTGTTCATGAACAATTTATAAATATTTTAATGAAAAACGTGTTGTCACCATTGATGGTGTTGTTAGTTATAATTTGAGATGTTTTGGTGTAATTTGCAGGTTGCATAGAATAATAATTTAGAAATTTCTTTGTTTTTTTTGCTGGAATGGAATTATAGCCGACAAAATTTGTCATAATTCGTCGGCTATGGTATTTTTTTAAAGGTTTATCTGACAAATTATAGTAAATTTTGTCGGCTATAATAGTATTTAGCCGACGATTTTGCTATAATTCGTCTGTTATAATATTTTTATTTATTTTTTTCAAGGATTAGCCGACGAATTATAGTAAATTTCGTCGGCTAAATACTACTACACCCGACGAATGTAGCTATAATTCGTCGGTTATAGTTTTTTTTAATTTTATTTTATTAAATACTTTAGCCGACGAATATATTAAATGTTTTGTAGGCTAAAGTGTAAGACTATGGTCGACGACACATCATTTTGTCGGCTATAGGATGACACTTTAGCCGATGAAATAAATAAAATTTTTATCGGCTAAAGTCTCAGACTATAGCCGACGACTACTTCTAGTTTCATCGGCTAAAGTCATAACCGACGAGTCTTTACTGACAATATCTTGACCGGCGAATTTTCGTCGGCCAAACTGTGAATCCTGTGGTAGCAAATATTTAAACATGAGTGAGAGAGAATTAATGTGGAATTCAGATTAAAGCTGGGGGAAAATAAAAAAAACTGTGGGAAAAGCATATATCTTCGTTTACAGACGGATGGAAGAGAAAAGAGAAAAGAGTCCAGCGAAAGCAAATCACCATTCACATATATACGCATATAGATTAATGATCGCTGTATGTTCTTAATTCTCTTGCGATGCAATATTATTTAGAGTAAATACCTCTTCTAACTAATTAGATAATTAGGTATCTGATATTTAAAATAGGACAGAATACTTAGTTAGACATCTTGGTACTTTCGTTAACTTTTTCGTTAAATATGAGGGTAAAATATACATTTAGGTACTATTTATCAATATAAACATAAAAATATTTGTTGTGTGGTTTCATGTATATTAGGTTTGAATATATATCTGAAATTTTAACTAATATTTATCTATATAAAGCTGAATTAATATTTTATTCTAAACATGATTGAATTTTATATTTAAAGGTGTAATTAACCTAAATACTCACGTGACTAATAAGTTTTTATACATATTTTTAATATAAAATAAAATTATGTCATATTTTATCAATCTAACCAAAAATATTATTGTGTGTACTCTTAAAAAGTCAAAAACCTATAAATTAATAAAGATCCAATAATAATTATCATTTAACTACAAAACAAATATTTTTATATCTAATTTTGTAAATATGACGTAAATGACAATTTTTCTTTTATATGTAGCGAAAAAGTTAACAAAGGTATCAAATTGTTAAATTAAGTATAACTTGAAGTATCAAAATGTTATCATTTAAATATTAGATATCTAATTATTCAAGTAATCATATCTACCTAAGATATGAGATATTTATCCTATTATTTAAACCACAACATTCTTTGATCGAGAAGTACAGTCGGCATCGATCAGAAATCGTCTAGCTAACAGATAAGTCATATAATAAGAAAGTTGTGGATTATCTAGTTAGATTAAAACTAATCAGTAAGCTAAGCGGGGGATTAATAATAATACTGATGAATCCAATTAGGTCGTTGGTGGTAATGATGTGTTAACAAAGTTTGGAATGATGGTGGTGGTGGGTGTCCTATGCATGAATGGTTGGCTGGATTTCTTAGTGATTTTCCTTTTCATGTTCATATATTCTCTCTGTGTCATGTATTTGAATAATCTAAGAAACGTCACGCAAACATTTCCTTTTTTATTTCCTTGCTATTTGTGGTCTTCTTCTCAAGTGCAATCTAAAGTGGTTTGCCACTATCAATGGCTTAGTAGTGTTGGCGTCACCTCTCTCTCTCTCTTTAGATTCAGGCCAAAACATCATGACAATAATTTAGATTCTCAATCTCCATCTCTATGACCAAAAATAATCTCCATCTCCTCAAATATATCCTTCTAATAAGGTATTTATTTTTTTGTTCATTTTTAAGGATAAGTCTACATCATTAGATCTGTTTTTAATGGGCTTAGATGGTTGAGATTAAAACAAAAAATTTAACACTTATGTCAAACCTACACCGTTCAAGATCATTAAAAATAAATCGAAACTTTAGATGCCTTAATAATCACCAAATCACATGAAATTTTATAAAGATGATCTACTCATATATCCCAACAAACTGAACGGTGGAGATGTCGAAATTTGATCGGGAAGTTTGTGTAATAACTTATCCCTAGAAATAGTAAAAAAAGTGATTCCTCATTAGAAAAACCATATATATATACAATATATATATATATATATATATATGCGATTTTCAACTCTTTTGTTTTTGTTGTTGTTGTTGTTGTTGTTCTTGCGGCTGCTGATGCGTATGTTTTAGCTAGCTTGGTCGGGTTTACTATCAATCTAGGGTTTTGTATCATTTAAAGTTCGAGGTTCATGACTTTTGGATTTAGCTTCCACTGCTACAAAAATTGCATCAGACAACGGTTAAAAAACGACGTCCGACTGTTTCGTGTATCATTGTTATTTTTTGTGTATCGTCTAATATATTGTAAAAACGTTGTTTGATTGCTGTCGACAGACATGCGATGTCAACATATGTCGATAGCGTATCGACATATTATTTGTCATGAGACATACACTCACACCATAATTATTCTGAGTAACAGACGTGTGATTCTTAGTCATACAACAATTGTTATTAGAACTGTTATTTGATATCGACTCAGAAGTAGTATAATTTTTAGTGAAAATTTTCGCCCTAGTTATTTTCCAATTATTTGTATATAATTTTGCATTTTTTTTGCAAGAATACAATTTTATATTTGAAAAACAAAAAAACAGTAATATATATTCACTACACATTAATTTTAATTCGACTATATAGAAAATGAATTCAATAAGTTGATGGTATATTACATTTCTCAATGTTCATACATGAAATTACTCAATTACAGAGCATTTGTTCCTTTCAATCAAAGTTTTATCTCTTTTATCTAAGTAACTTTACTCTATTATCCCTTCCATCTTCTCTGAATAGTTGCTCAAAGGGTGCTGCTATATGTACCCATCAAATTTCTATGTAGACCCAGCAAAACAATTTTAATTGAAATGAAAATTCAATCCCAATGCAAAATGTCATTAACAATCATGATAATTAAGATAATAACGAAGCAAACCAACAAACTTGAAACTCTTGAACCCAGCAATCTCTTTACCCAGCGGTACAACTTGAACACAATTCGAGCAAAAGCTTAAACCAGCAAGGACTTGAAACAACAATTGGAAGGCTGAATGTAAAGACAGAAAATTTGGAGGGGTGATCTTGAAAAATAGAAAAACAAACCCCACAAATCACAATAAGTTTAGGTTCCGCCATTATTGGCAGCACCCATTCAACTTCCATCATCCAAAAGTCTCCCAGAAACAAAGATCAGGATATTTTAAGTGAAGGAAAAACAACAAGAACTTAATAGAGAAGGCACAAGTCAATAAGCAAAGTGTAAGGGTTACACATTAACACATGCTATCAGCAACAATATTCTTCGATCCATGAATTTCTCATTAACATGCTCTTCTTTAATATGGGTTAGATTGTAATAAATGATGAACAATAATTCAGCTTTTATTGGAAAAATTTGTTGAAGAAGATTTTCCCTGGAGTTTATTCTTCCTCTACTTCAGAGTCGAGAAAGAAATTCGATTTGCTTGGTTTGCTGGTGTGAGTTGCTGGGTTTAATAAAAGAAGGGGTAATGTTGGAAAGTTGCTGGGTGTAGTTAGAGATTTTATAGTTTTGCTGGGTGCATTTAGTTTGCTGGATCTGTTAACAAATTTGGTTACATTTAGCAGCACCCTTGCACAAAATTGGCCTACAACTATCGATAGTCCTCGTGTGTAATCTTCAGCTAGTTGCTCTCTCCCTGCGGAATAAAGTTGAAAAGAATGGTTTGATAATGGTTTTCAAATAATATTATTATTCTTCAATAGAAATATATACATATATATAGATACAATCATGAATTTAATAGGAAAACAATATTTCCTATATCTATACAGAATATTTAACCTCTATCTATAAGAAAAGTATATATTTGAGAATATTCTATACTCCCCCTCAAGTTGGTGCATAGATATCGATCATGCCTAACTTGCCTACTGAATTGTCAAATACTTTCCTTGACACTCCTTTCGTAAGAACATCTGCTAATTGGTCTTCTGTATAGACAAAAAGGAAACGAATGATTCTCATGTCCAAGTTCTCTTTAATGAAATGACGGTTTACTTCCACATGTTTTGTTCGATCATGTTGAACAGGATTATGAGCAATCTCAATAGCAGACGTGTTATCACAATGCAAGTCCATAGGATTCTTGAGTTTTACAGTAAATACCCAACGATGTCCAACAGTCTTCTTTCTATCAGGTTTATGAACAACATCCTAGGTCGAGTTATTTTGCAAGGCCTCTAGTTCTTCATTCATGGCTTGTGTCCATTTAGGATCCACCAATGCATCCTGATTAGGAACATTCTGTGTGAATTCTTTGGTTGACGGTGCTGAGAAAGGGAAAACATCTGACGAACTAATGGGACAACTCTTTTTCAAATCAGTGAAACCTGCTTCAGATTGGCGCGTGGGACAAATGATTGATTCTATGGTGACACGTGTTGGCAATTGAGAAGAGGAAGCTGGAGATTCTTTCAGTTCACGTCTGTTATAATGTATGTCCGAAGCAAAGTGATTGACATCCCTGTGGTGAGCCTCGTCTGCCCTAACAACTATTACAACATCTCTCAAGGTGGCATTGGATGGTAGCTGCCAATAATCAATAGCGATTGCCAGAGCAGGAACATTCTCAATACTACCTTTGTCCAACTCCTTGAGGAACTCAGTATACGAGTGAATGGCTTCCTCCTCAAAATACCCAACCATTCTATGGGCAAATTTGGGTGAAATCATATATCCCAAGAAGTATGTATTGAAGAAGACACCTTGAACTGCAAAGACGAGTGCACGCTCATACCACCTCGGCTTAGCAACTTCCATGAAGATCATGAGGTGCATGCGCTTGTTCTCGGCATACCACCTTGAGCTGTCACTGTGCTCAAATCGCCTAAGCAATTTGCAGTGCAGTAGCATCCCTCCTACCATCCCAGGCACTGCTGCCACTGTCTCCAGCATCATTGCCCTGCACCCATATCGCCTCTGGAAAAACAAGTCGGTAGGCCATCAGAGAGACTTGACCGTCCAGTAGTCCATTTTGTCCATGAAAGTTGTGGGCAAGTGATGCTTCTGGAGATCTATGGAGGTGTCAGCTTTGTACGTCTCCCATGGTCTGAAGCAACTCCATTTCCATTCAGTGCCGTCTTCCATGGTAATCTTGTTTTGCCCCACGCCCCAGTAGCTGGTAATACCCTTCTCCTCATCATCCCTTTTTACCACCACCGTGTCCGGCAACGGTGGAGTTGTTATGATCAGCCTCTCTTGCTGCTTCTCCTGATGACCGAGAGCGAGAGTGCTAGCACTGCGGACCCTCTGAACGGGGTAAATGATGCTGCTATTAGGAGGAATGATCACCGAGGACAATTTTTTGGCCGCATGCACATTGGTGGCGACGGCTCTTGCTGCCGTAGAGAAGAGGCGGGCGCTTGCTACGTGCGTCCCCAACTTCACCATGTACTTGCAGGCCTGTGTGCGAGTCATCGCCATCATCTTGATCAATATTTTGCGGAATCAGAAAGAATGCAAGAGAAGTGAGAGAGGTCGTTTTCTTGTTTGGTTTTGTGACTGCCTGTTTGGTTTTCAGGGTTTAAGGCTTTGGTGACTTCGACTCAAATCTATAGGGTTTGTGAATTGTGGATTGATGACGTGGTTCTTGATTTGATATGTCATGAAAAATCAATTCAATTTGCTAGATTTGAAATTTGAAATTCGGGATTTGAAATTTAGGATTTGAGATTTTGGTATGATTATGGTACGCAGCGGAATTTGAATACGAAATTTGAGTTTTGGAATTCGGGGTTTGGGATTTGTTGATTTGAGATTCAAAGATTTGGTATGATATTTGATTCAGTAACAATGCAGCGAATTTGTGGTTTTCAGATGCAGGATTGAACCCGCTCTGATACCAAGTAGAAAAGAATGGTTTGATAATGGTTTTCAAACAATATTATTATTCTCCAATGGATGTATATATATAGATACAATCATGGATTTAATAGAAAAACAATATTTTTTATATCTATACAGAATATGTAACCTTTATCTACAAAAAAAGTATATATTTAAGAATATTCTACAAATACCTGCATTCAAGCAGCCTCTCTCAATTCACCAATATTTTACTGGCTTTCATTCTAAAACCTTGACAAATATGAAACATCTAGTATAGTACAATAATTACAATGCATATTTGTGGAATTCAGCGACTGAGGTAGGAGCATGAAACTGGTACCAATGAATCTGGAGAAGTATAGAACTCTTAATGATATAGGATACTAAAGACTAAAGACCTATAGCATTCAACTACCGCCATGGCCAGTACAACAAAAATCGGAGTCAAAACTACACAGTTTCAGTTTTATATTATACTGTTTTGTCAAGCTTTTCTTATTCTATCCACATATTATAGACAAGCAGTGAATAATATGTGATACACATTGATCAAAACTACTTCAGCACGAATCTCTTTTCTCTCTTCTCTCCTTGAAAAACCAAAAATCTCTCTCTCCTCCTCCCTCTCTCCTCTCCCCATATTTGGATCTCCTTTGATCTGATCTTTGGATTGAGAGATGAGAGAGGACAACCTCTTTCCATTTTGTTTTTCCTTACCGTTAATGTGGTAGATCCTCTGCTTAGTAGTGACAGAGTTCTATTTCCTTCAAGCTCCGGTTTGGCCGTTTTTTCCCACCCTTGAATCAAATCCTCCACCCAAATCAACTATCTTTTTCACTCTCAGATTACCCAACCTAGATCTCCTCTCCCTTCAGATGCTTCACAATCAAGGTGCACATTCATCATTGTCATCAGTGTTTTCAACGAAAGTTCGTTGAATCAGTTATCTGAGATCGGCGTTGAATCGTATGTCAAAAATAGGCGTGTTGGTGTTTTCACTCTCACTTATACTGTATCTCCCTTCTCTTTTTTCTTTTTATTGGTTACCCCTAGCCTGGCGATCTTTTGTCTGGTCTTGTGCTGATGTGGTGTGTGGATGCATGGTTTGTATAGTTTTAGGTTTTGGATTATAGAGTGTTTTCTATGGGTTCTGTATTGGCAAGGTTCTAAATATCAGTCTAGACGATTTTTGGCTAATCGACGGGTGTATGCGGCCGGCCGATTTTTGGCCGTCTAGGCGGCGATTAATCGGCTGGACGGCTGAGAGTTTTTTTTTAATTTTTTTATCAGAAGAAAGAAAAAAAGATAAAAAGAATTTAATTGCCTTGTTCCATATATCTGATTTGAGTTATCATTGATTCTTTGGATTTAATGTTCAAGTTTTTTAGGCTTGGTGTTCATCAAACTGAGTTTCTGGTTGACTATATGGTGCAATCTTTTGAGCTTGAAGTTATGTTAACCTGGGCAGATAAAATCTCTGTTGCTTTTTTCGATTGCAAACGTCATTTTGTGTCAGAATCCAATTGTGTTAATATTGTTGTTGTTAAAGTTTTAACTTTTAAGGACATATGCTATTTATTTTCATTATTTTCAGCGCTTATATATATTTTATGTATTTTTAGACATTATAATACTTATTTTAAATGTATTTATATATTTATTTGTTACTAAAAATAAAATAAATACAAAAATAGAAAACCGATTAATCCCCAATTAGTCACCGATTAATCTTTTGGGGGTTGTCCGCTCGACTAGCGCTTAACGTTTTTTAGAACCTTGTGTATTGGTATTCATGCACATAGTTGATTTGGTGGTTGTCTCGTTCAATGGTAGAAGCTCCAGTGACGGTCCTGTGTAACGTGGTAGTGACGACCCTGTGTCACAAGATGACTCGTTTGTTGGCGATGTCGGCAACGTCGAGTTCCTCTTTTGCTGAGCTTGTTGTTGGACTAGATCTATGTTGGATTTATTTGATGTTTGGTTGGTTGTTTCTTCTTGTTTGTCTTCTTAATGTTGTTGTTGATGCCAGTATAGATTGATGTAATCCAATTATGGATCTATGTAATCTAAGTATAGAACTTTGTGTAAGCTTTTTATGAATGAAAGTTTGTTTACACTGACAAAAAAACTACTTCAGCACAACAATAGCTAGTTGTATGAAGAAACACAAGCATCAAATTGAAATAGATTGTACAAGCAGACACAGTCTATATATGCCAATTTCCAACAACAAGGTCAACATATTGCTTCCATCTATATCTAATGGTGAATTAGGGTTGTGCTATTTCTAGGGTTTTAGTTGCCATAGGTGTAGGAGTGGTCGACCATTGTTTCGGAAAGATTCTATACTTGATCTTCGATCCCTTGTCTACTTCTTTTTGGGTTAAGTATATATATATAGTACAGTCTGATTAAGCAGTACGACCAATGTCCATGCCCTTTTTAATCACCTCCTATCCTAAGCAACCAGGAAAAACTGTACCAGCCAGTCTGCCGCACTTGGTCATGAATATAGAAATGTGCATATGGGGGCGGGGAATCCGCAGGTTTTCCCGCATTTGGGGACGGGGTTCCTATCAAGGATGCGGGGGCAGGGCTATCGATTTTCCCCGCTGGGTTGCGGAGATGGGTGCGGGGTATCCCTATGAAGGCGATACTCGTTCATCAATCATGACCAAACTAGTTCGTCGTCATCTTCAAAATTAAGTCATTTTCTCTAAAAATGATAACAGGACTTCAACATATATTAACAAACTATTAGAGCTATCTACTAATGTTGATGGCTAATTAGATTACTGTGTTATCTCAATGGGCTAAGGCATGTATCCCACTTGGAAGTTGGAATTCATGTTGAGAAATAACAAGGCCTTTGCCCATTTTTTGGTTTCTTGGAGAGTTGGAGGAATAGTCGAGCGCATGAATTAGTCACAAAGATCGATTGAGATTAGAGAAAACGGGCACAAAATGGGCCCTTTTGTGTAGGAACGAAAAGCGAATTATAAATCTATAAAATGTGCAGGTACCAAATTATGACATTTTGAGATATCTTACCAAAAGAGAATAACATTGTATGTCAACCTACCTAAAGTACAACACTTTTTTCAATCAACAATTTCGCTGCTCTTGCCAATTATTTGTCATAGACATTCTACTTTATGTTGATGGGAGATCAATTTTCTTACTAAATTGATCACACAGAGCTACAATCTCCAGTACAATATGATCACACAGACCAACGACAAAGTGCCAGTGCCAACAGTGTACCTAATTCTCAACCGAAAACTAATGATGCAATACGTACCTAGTAATTAATGCAATCCCTTAGAAGACATAAGTGAACCCGACGAAAAAAGAGTAGAGAAACACCAAACATTTGTCATTCTTTTGGTCACCAAATCGTATAGAATTGGATTTCATTTGGCTTTTTCCAATCAGAACGTATCTTCTTGTCAACATGCAATCTGAAAACTGGTTGTCAGCTCATCTAACTCGTTACTTGGTTGAAAAATGTTCCATATATATGGAAAATTCTATTATATAGCTATTAAAGATACAATTGAGTAACAACAAACATAGGACCCAAGCCCTACTTCCGTGACAGCGATAAATCGACAGAGGAGGCAAAAGAAACTTGTTGCACCTTCATGTATATGCGTCCCAAACAAGCACCAAACCAGCTAGAATCCAGAAAAGAGAACATGAAATTCAGACCTCAAACAATCTTCATGAGGAAGAACTTCTTCTGCCGAGTTATCAACTAGACAAGCTAGATGAAGAGAGGGGAAGGTAAGATCCGTATATGGACCAAACTAACAAGCACAAGTCCAAACAGTCTCTTGTAGTATCCCCCGGTGCTCAATCGAGATATACCCTACGCGATTTAAGCTCCTAGGAGTAAATTTACAAGAATTGGCAGATTGAAAGAGATAAGAGTCGCCACTATGGACGACCCGGCATGAGAACACTGTGTTTAAGGAGAAGAAAGTCAGATCTGGACAAAAGAAGGCATGGGGCAAGAAGAACAGACCGAGACGAAAAAGACAAAGGAAGACAACAGCAGACCAAGCAAAGAGGCCGTGAAGCCGAAAGCAAAGACACATCGCCTTAGATCGGAGTAATACTCTGAGAAAAACAGGCCAGAAATGGTTGGATGATAGGTCCAAAAGAGAGGAACCGATAGAGAAGATAAACTAGTAGAAACGACTACTTCAATTCAGGGTTAATTCAATACGGCGAACAAATCAGATTCAGATTCAGGTCAGGACAGATTCAGATTCAAAACAGATTCAGGTTGTCAAGATAGTCAGGACAGATCTACTATGATCTACCATAGCTTTCAGCTCCCAAGATCAGAACTCTCAACGATCTACATCACACCACTACTAAAACTATGCCTCTAGGGTCCTATTTATATATAAGAACAGTTGTAATCCTAGAAGGAAACTAATTACACAGAAAGACTTACACAATCCTAGTTTGATTATATTTTCTAATCATACTAGGATTAGGACTCACGTCAACAAAACTTCTAAATAAGGGAAATAACAGGAAAACAGAAAATTGAGAGACTCTCGATTCTTAAGTCAAAAATCTAGATCGGAGAGATCTAAATCTGGCCAAAGAATGGGGGAGGAGGGACACAGACTTTGCTGAGGTGTTTTCTAAAGAGAAGGGAGAAAAGAAAGACACATTGTACCAGTGTATGTATATCATACCATTACATGTCTCACATATATAAGCTAGTTTTTTGAATTCTAGAATTATATCAGAACTTGAAGACTCTATAATAATTTTTCTTTTTTCCTGGAAAACGTTGTGTCGACACTAATATTGATCACACCTTGTCATTAGAAGTTTAGAACAAAGGCAGTCTTACCCACATAAATCTGAAACCTAGGACTTTGGGAGAAACATCGATGGTGAATCACTAGTACAAAATGACAAATAGATAATGGTTCTGCACCATTGTCTGAAAAAAATTCTGTTGTCTAGTTGAGTGTTGTCTTTTGATGATGCACTACACAACGGTACACCACCGTTGTTACACAAAATTAAATACAACGGTTTTTAGTCGTAACTATACTTTAACATATACCTTAGCACAAAATACATCGTTCTATATGTACTCTTTCAATAATAGGTTTTGATTAGAAATTGTTGTGATGATATATTACGTACATTACTTTTGGCCTTTGATAGGTTTCATACACAACGGTTCTTAGCTATAAATGTTGTCTTCAAGGATTGTATACATCGGTTTTTAATTGACAAATGCTGTCCAACTTACATTTTCTCATAAAAAACATTGTCTTTAAAAACCTATACATCAGCTCCTAAACTAACAACTTCGTCAGTGACAATGAAGATAGTAAATTATAACGATTTTTAGAATTAATCCATTATCTACTATTGAAATAGACAACCATTTCTTTCCAACCATGATCTAGTACATCAATATATATCTCAGGAAACTAAAATGAAAGTGCAATATATTAATGTATTGCAACATACTTAAAGTAACCACATTCAACAATTTAATTTTTTCAAGAGTATAGAAAAAACGTAAATCTTACTACAAACTAAAGAAGTTCAATACTAGATGCGCACTAGTTAAACTAATAGAACTATATGAATCTGATTTGAATGAAGAAAGTCATCACTGGTTTAAAAACCTTTTCATCTTCGCTGATGCAAAAGTCTACAGGTACTCATCGCTAACGAATTCTGCCCATTCATCAGACTTCATCGATTTCCTCTTGAAGGTATGTGGTCTCCACATTTTCTTCCCACTAAAAATTGAAAAAGAGAAAGACAAATTAATATATAATGGATTATAATAAAAACTTGAATTGTACAAGAACTACAGTAGTCAGATTTATACTAAAACAAGATCTATAACAGAAAAGTGTAAAGCTAGCTATTGCATAAATCAATGGGTTTAAGCTAATATTTATAGGCACAGTTCTCAACTCTAAACAATATACTTAAATAATGAAAATACCTTAGTTAGTACATCTTGAATACACCAAAGCCAGCATATATGAATTTCATTTCAGAGATATGCATTTTTAATTGAAACATACCTTCATAATTTTTCATGGTGGAGTTTTACGCCCTTGCTCATTCCTTTGCCGATTGAATATATTAATGACACTTCAAATAAAAATAGCAAATATGAATCACACATGCATGCAAATGCAAGATATGAAGTTCATTCAATAAATTTTCGTTTAGAAGGTCTAAATGGAGTTAATAGTTGATAGGTAAGGTCATAACAATAACAAAAGATGTAACTACAATTTCACCAAATCTGCAATTTTACAATCAGTTGTACCAAAGCTGCAATTTTCATAATATATCTCACTGGTCTAATCAAGAAATTATTATAGTTTATAAGTTGTAAATAAGATATAAATTTAAGGTGAACATAGTAAATAAATTTCTAAATATGAAGTTAGAAATGACTTACGCATCCACTACATGTTTCCATTCACTATCTGTTATGCTCCGATAAAATGAGTCAACCAAGTAGATCGTCTCCTTAACCGGAAGGACAATCGTTAACATCCAATGATCACTACATAACAAAATCTTGTAATAATGAACTTCATATGTTTTCATTTTGTATGAGAAGATGATTTACAAGTGGTATAATGATGGGAGTAAGGGGTTTTCGGTGATTGGGTCAGTGTCGCCATTGCCCATGACGGCGGAGCGGTGGCGCTGCAATGTACCCGACCGTGGTGAGGCATGGCGGAGAGAAGGAACCGTTCTTGATTGGGTAGTTGTAGCTAAAGCGAAAGCTTTTTTTAAGCCCAATCCCTTCTTTAACATATACAGGATCGTGAATCCATTTCTTATTATAATACTAAGTTAATTAAACCAACAAATATCTTATTTCGATTCATAATTGAACTAACAAGTCATGATAGCTAGTTTATATTGCTTCTCACTGTCCAGCTAGTTTTGATTTATTGTTATTATTTTTTTGGTGATAATGAGATGAATTTCAATTCAAGGATCAACACTCCCAATAGTTGCAGATCGATAACAGTTTTGTTGTACCGTTGTTAGCTATAGAGAACACTTTTATTATATATAGATAACGGTTTTAACTACACCGTTGTACAAATTAAATAAAAAAACTCATTTTCAAGAGGCCAACACTTTTTTGATATATATAGATAACAGTTTTGATTAAACCTGTTTTGCACATTGCACCTATTTATTGTTCAGGACTTCAGGTGCGATCTTGTAGTGAAACGGTCATCTAATGAGTAGCTAAGCTGTTGGAGACGAGAATGATCTCACGTTAGAAATAACAAGTAAATATTTATAACTCGTAATTAGACCTGTAATTACATCTAATTACATCAAGGCTGGTCCAAAGGCAAGGCACCCAGTTGGTCCGCACGGGACCAAGTTCAAAAAGGCACAATAAGATTTTAATTTTGTTCACTTGTCACTGCTAACCAGCTCAATTTAGGTCCAAATGATCCAAAATTTAAGAAAATTTATGTAAATTGTTTTAATTGAGACTCGAACTCGAGTTGTTTTATTAAAAACCATGCACCACATTCATCTCTACTACACAGAGATGGTAACTGCCTTCATATTCTCATATTTTATTTATTTATATATATATATTCATAACAGGCCTAACAATTTATTTTTTATTTTTTTGCATTGGACTTCAATGGACCGGTCCTGGGATCGATACTGGGTTTGAAGCTAAAACAATGACGTTGAAGGCAAATAATATGTCATGCGTTTCAATGAGGCAAAATGAGTGGATTATGTTCTACATCATTATAGAATTAACTTTTATAGTATATGATCTAATGATTTATGTCCCTTCTCTCCACAACATCCACCTTTTTATTGGACGCACTGCCAACATTTTTAGGCAACTTCGACGAGAACATGTATGCAGTGCAAATTTCACTCCCCAATTGAATTTGTTAAGAAAATCCACTACCAACTTTAATAGCAAATTTCACTCCCCAATTGAATTTGTTAAGAAAATCCACTACCAACTTTAATAGCAAATTTGTTTTTTGGGAAACCTGATTTGATTGAACCAGGAAATAAACAAAGCAAAGAGGATTCAACCTAGAAAAAGCACGGACGAACTAAATGTCTGTGTTCGTTTTTTGCTGGAGGATTTTTTTTGTTTGAAAACCTGCTAAGGGACTAAGTTAAGTGAAATTTGACAATGCCCTAAAAAAACGAATCAAAATAAAAACAGCTTCAATCGCATCTAAAAAGTCTCAAAAGTAGATATTTTATAAAGTAAATAAATATGGATAATTACGACACCCTATCACTTACTTAAAAAAAGCTGAAAATCATATCTTTAAAGCTCCAAAGTATATATTTTAGGAGAGTGGTTCTAATGAGGACCATTTGGTCGAGGACTAATTGAATTTGTTTTTGTTTCGTCACCTTTTGGATCGCATATTCACATCTCGACAATCTAACTTGTAGATATATATTAGTAGACATCTCTGCAAATTTTCATCCAAATTGAAAAATCATTAAGACATTCATAAATTTACCAATTATAGACTTGAACGGTTCATGTTTGACAAATTTAGATCGTCCATTGATTTTATATAGTTTGATTCGTTAACGGTCACCAATTTATCTAAAAATTTATAGAAGTGATCTTCCTATATAGACCTAAAAACTAAACTGTTGAGATTAAAAATATGATTAAAAAACAGGTGTAATAAATCATTAATGGAAAAAATCCTTAGCTAGTCCTCAGTCAAATAGTTCTTATTAGAACCTCTCCTTATATTTCAGATCGTAAACAAACAACGAAACCTATCAATTATCTTTGAAGAAAAAGAATTTGAGCTACACTATTACAAACAATGAAATCTATCAATTATCTTTAAAGAAAAGAATTTCAGATCGTAAACAAACAATGAAACCTATCAATTATTTTTGAAGAAAATGAATTTGAGCCACGTTATTACATTCATGATTCATCAACAAAAGCACCACTGGGTCAAAAAACATCTACATATATAACGACTCACAATTTGGATCACACTAGAAAGGAAAAAACAAAAGAGTTTTCAATGTTTCCCTTGTAATCCTTCATTGGAGAACAGCTACACCAACTTCTTATTTTTCAAAAAAAAAATCAAGAAAAACAAAAGAATTTCGATGACATAATCATATCTGACATTTTAACTGCGTTTATGCGTCATCATTCCCTTACCATTCTGCAACAACATAGTAACCTAGGGTTTACCTAGCCAATGCCTCTAGTCCGAAACCATGTTCGTAAACCGCGGTCAAGTTTCTTAACCATGGTTTCCACAACTGGACCACATCTCCTCTTTCACTTCTCACGACAAGTGGACTATCCTCTGTCCGACACGTAACCAAAGTCCTTTCTCTTTTTTATCGGTGAAAAAACATTGGCCAATCCTGCATGACTAGTATTCCTCAAGGACTATAAAATAAATAAACTTAATACGACGACCATAAACTTAATACGACGACCGTTTGATTCGTTCGAATATTCCCCAATTCAGTGGTCATTTCAAGTAATTAACACAAACATAACGAACAATTAAGTAAATAACTACAATCTCCCTAAAACCCAAACTTGTCCTCACCTACTCTCCGGGCAGCTCCACACCCCAAAACTCATTACTAATCTGAGTACATATCCCGCTGCCCGTCCTGCCCGAAACTGTGACCGGAGAATTACGGGCAGTCACTTCACCAGTACTCTCGCTGCTCCATCTTCCTCTTTCTCTCTCGCTGATATTTCTATATCTTCTTCTCTCTCGGTCTCTAATACGATCGGACGGTGCAGAATGACCGGAGCCTCCGCCGCTGTTTTCTAAAGATTTCTGACGCTCAAACCCTCAGATCTCTCCTCCTGGTACACGTCTAGCCTCTCTGATTCTCAATTCCATGTCCAGTTTCGTAATTTCAATTCATTCTTAGTTATTGCGCCTCTCACTTTCAGCTTCCTCTATGGCTCTATCTTTTACGGCCTTTCGCAGCTTAGTTTCACATAATTCAGCAATGTTTGTGTAGTTTTAGATATTTTTCAGTTCAAAATCAATGGAGTTTCCGTGTTTCTGTCGGAGTTTTGCATGATCCGGCGGGAAGACTAGAAATAAACTCGTCGCCGGCGGGTATTTGGTTCACGGAAGTCGTCCTTTGTCGTTATTGGAGAATCCTTTATTTTTTTAGTTTTTTGTTGACTTATATGGCGATAAGATTGAACGGCTGGTAGTGATTGGGGGAGCGAGATCCGACGGCCAGAAGCTGATTGTTCGTTGGTATTTGCTTCCTGCAGGTGTCTGGTTGCCGCGAAATGGAAACTAACTACGGTTCAGTTGGGGTTAACGGCGCAGTGGTAGCACGCGCCGTGGAGGCTTTTGCTGCTTTGCTGCTCTCGGCTCTGCTCCGAACTCTGGTAAGTCAAATTCACACCCGTGTTCATGTTTTTTACTGTTTTACCGTCATCCGTGACGTAATTTTTTTACTTTTGGTCGGAAAAACTTAGGAATGGTCCGGATTTGGATAACTCGGGTTTAGGGGAACCTGGGTTGGTTTCCGGTTTGTTTGGTACTTTGGTAGAAGTGTGGGGTCCAGCTGTTCTGATGTGGGTAAAATCTAATTCGTCGTTTTGTGGGGGACTTGGTAATTGTGGAGAGAATAGACTGTTGTAGAGAATATTCTTTTGCTACATGTTTGCAGACTTTTGTTCATGCTTTTCATGTTCACATTAGTTGTGCTTGTAACTTGAGGTCTAAGTCTCAGAGTTGAACTATAAAAATAAAATAAAAAGCAAGCCCCTCGGGCGCTAGGATTAGGCTAAGTTCGGAGATTTATCTCTTTTAATGTTATAATAGATGAGAAAATGAACAAGAGAAGTTGTATGCACAATCTAGTTCAGAAATGAGTTCAACAGGGTTAGTGTGAGACTGAGTTCGTATTCTCAGCTTTTGAGGTCGGATTTGACCTTATGTAGAAACGGAATTGTAAAGGAGATGGGGATGGTAGTCATGGTACAGCATACTGTTTGGAGATGTTATTCCCATTAATGTTGCACTATCAACATTATTACTATACTTTTTCCAGATATAGAACATATTCTGCCTGTCTCGTGTTTGTGCTAGACAAATCCAAAGGGAAGTAGTGTGTCTGGATTCAAGTATTATTCTTTAACCACTGAGGTTGTGGCATCATATGTGTTCATCAAGATTAACAATTGAAGTCTCGGTTTCAACAAGTCTAAAAGATTGTTTACTTAGTAATGCATGGTGTTACCCCCATTGTTAACTCTGGATTCACAAATTGTAACGAGTTCTTTTTCTAAATTCTCTTCCAAATCTGTGATTTGATTCCAGGATCCTCTTGCGTTTTTACGTAACAACGGAGCTGGTATCAAAGAAGATCCTCACACTCCATGCCAAGCTAAGCCAACTGATGCCCAGGGAGGTGATGAAGACAAAGACGATGATGGTGGACATGAAGAAGGCGAAGAGGACTTGTCATCTGAAGAAGGAGAAGAGAATGGCAACAAACCCAACAACAATAAGAGTAACTCAAAGAAGGCCCCAGAAGATGAAGTAGAACGTGGTGCTGAAGAGAATGGAGAAGAGGAAGAGGGCGATGAAGAAGATGGTGATGACCAAGACGATGACAATGAGGGCGATGAAGATGAAGATGATGATGACGACGACGACAATGACAATGAGGATGGAGGAGAAGAAGATGAGGAAGGAGTCGAGGAGGAGAATGAAGAGGAGGAAGAAGATGAGGATGAGGAAGCACTTCAGCCACCAAAGAAGAGGAAGAAGTAGAGACTTAGAAGAACAGTGAAGCCTCTCTCGATTGTGTGACTTGGTTTCAAACTCTTTATCTCGATGAGGGAGGATTTCTTAGGATGTGGTTGTTTAAATCCGTACTTGTATTTCCAATTCCACTGCGCTTAGGGATAAAAGAGACTCCATTTGCATTTCACAATTAGAGAACATGTAACCGTAATGTCCTGTTGTAGTATTTTTTTCCATAACTACACTGTTTAAAAGTTGGGAAATATTTTACAATATGTGATTGATCACAAATAAGCTAGATGAAGAGGTGAGCGATGTGGCCAAGTTTACAATGGTATCATTTCTCCTAATGTTGGTGCTTTTCCTAGGCACGTACAGGTTTGTTTCAATGATCTGGAATCATATTTCCTGTACGACTATACTTGGAATAGATCTACTAATTTCTATGGTCTGATATTAGAGGAGTGCTCTTAACTTTCCCCGAAATCAATTGCATTCTCTAGCTCAATTTTAATGTTAATCACCAGCTATTTTCTTGATAATGTTTAACACAAGATCAGTCAGATCAGAGTTCCATCACCCAAACATTATCAAATGGATAGAAGGTTTGTCACCTTGGGTACATTACAAAGTCTTGATGAATTTTTGTGTTCGATAACAGTTATATGGCTAAATGGTCTCCAATTCGATTATTGAAAGTTCGAGTTATACTGTAATGCCCGATGAGCTACAAAAGTAGGAAAGGCTGGCCACATTCGTTGCTCAAATCAAATATATGCATGTTACCAAGATTTTGGTCAAAAATATCATATGGTAATGGCCATATTATATTTTGGACATATATACAATGGTTGATTTGATTGTAAAATTTCATTTAGCTTGGAGCAAGTGCTCAAGTGAGCTGTCTTATTGTTCAACAGTAGCTTGGTAAGTGTCCATCATGTAGATGACAACCCAAAGCTAGTTGGAAAATGGGCATTTTGCACTACAGATTGTGAGATAAGAGGGGTGTGCAAACAAGTAGAATCCAGTGATTATCAGCGTTATTGCCGTTGCCGTTGTTGATCTTCGTCTCATTGATCATTCCTCAGTAAGATTCATCACTCAAGTGATGGGCCACTGAGCATAGTCTGAAGATCAATCTCATATAAGCAAATATCAACCATCTTGTATGTTGCAATGAAGGCTTTCATTATTGTCGGAAATCCTTTATTTTGTTTAGTATGAATATGAATTGTTTACCCTTTTTTGAAAACGCTTAAAATATGGCAAACCAATACGTAATTTAGAGACTTAAAGTTTCTTAAAACATCTTTTCCTGTAGGCTATTTCTCCATGTATACAAGAATTATCCTCTATCTTACGATACATACACATATTCGAGCCCGGTTCGTTTGCTTTTACACAAACTCGAGATTGACTTGACTCAATATCATGTAGTCAAATGACCTCGAGATTGATTTTATCTCAACTCACTCGTTTTTTAGAACAAAACTGATTGTACCAATCAGCCTTAATAGAAGAATAACAAGTAAAAAATAAAAATCAATTTGAGGCATATCAAATCCATTTCAAGGTTGTAGTTTTCTCAAGGGTTTATGGAGTACAACATTAGGTAGCACTGCAATGCTTGGCAGAAACGGCGTGGTTTTCTTATTCACTTGTTCCTCATGTCCGATTTTCCCTGACACCTTCAGTTGGAAAATCTGAGGCATAAGTATAGTATGGGACAACATCGTATTCCCATGATTGCTGGTTAGGTTAATCAGACTCATTCAACATGAATGTAGATACTACATTTCTGCCTTCTATATATGTCTAAACTTATCCCAAACATCTTAGTTTCTGCCCAAACCATTAGAAATGAGCCTTCTCTTACCCAACATGATCACCATTGTGATACTCCTCCTTGGGGCTTCTTCGTCCACCATTGCTCATCGTCCCAAACATGAGATATGTGAAACTACCTTGGGGTTGATACATCCTTGCCTTCCGTTGGATGATCCTTTCAAGCCTACACCAGCTTGCTGTAACGCTGTGGCGCCCCTTGGCGAGAAAATTATGCAGATGAACCTATGCGAGTGTCTCAAGCAATCAGCAGGGCCTCTCAACTTAACTGTACTTCGTCGTCTGTTCAACAGCTGTGACCTTTCTGTAAAGCTTCCGCCGGTGCCTATCCCTTGTGACTTTGACTGTTCCGAGTAAGCTAATCACTATCGTTTCTCTCCTACATGTATATATGCTAGCTAATTCCATCATATCACATTTGAAAAAGAAATACATACAATATATAATTTCGTATATGTTACTTACAGGTTTGTACTTGAAGGAGATTCAACGGTAGAATCTTACTGGGCATTGAGAGATGATCCAAACATAGGCGAATACTGGGAATTGAGGATTCGGGTTTCTGCGTGGGCGAAAAGTAATGACAAAGAAAACAATAGTAGTAACAGTAACCTTATATCTGCTCAATAAAATTGCTAGTTGCTTTTCATATGCACGCACTTGGCTTGTAGAACTTGTTGATCAGAGAGCTATAGACAGTATCTAGGTTCTGATATGCAATATGAAAGAGGAAGCCTATCAAGCTTTCCCTCTGTAACATTTTTAGTTTTGGTAATTTCATTATATATCTATAATCCTCTATTTTCTTGGGGGAAAGCTAGGGTGACTTGATGCATACTATGCATCAACTATTTAAAAATAATATATAAAAATAAATAACCTGTTGTACAGGTAAACAAGTCGTCCAGTAATATTATGACACGTGTTAAAAAATTATCACTTTAACGACTGTTTAATTTGGTTATACATGAATTGTTTAAAAACATGTAATGAGGGTCGTAAATGTTGTAATTACTTTGTTTGATAATGTAATTACCACTAAATACATTACATGTGGAATTTGTAGTAAAGATATCATAAATGGTGTAATTTACTTAGAAAATGACCATAATTACAATAAAAAGAACTATTTTACAAGATTAACGACTTCAGATGTTTTAGGTATGATTATTAATATTTACAATATTTGTTGTCATTAGAGGTAAATTTATTATTATTTTCGTAAAAATGATCGTATTCCAAGTAATATTAAGAATACAACCATATTTGCTAGTTATACCTTAGTTGTTGTAATTTATAGTAAAAGACATTGTATTATAGGTAATTATCTCAATTACAATAAAATTTACATAAAGTACGATATAATTACTAGATAAATGATTTTATTACACAAAGAGCTTATTTACTACATGTACATCCGTTTTACCATTATTACGATAATTTGTTGTTAGATTGGTAAAATAGTTCTCGAACTTGTAATTGAGAAAATTACTACAAATACAAGTTTTATTACTGGTTTTTCAACAATTTATTGAGTTATGAATCAAATGGTTTTCATACAAAGAATTACTATGAAATTGACATTAATTACTACATTCACCTCAGTTATTGATATACTTTGTAAAAACGTCGTTACTTTACTAAAAACTTCTTAAACAACATGATTTACAACATAAAGGGTCTTGTTACATCATAAGAGTTTTAACGACGATTTACTCATGTTACTAATATTTTATTTGTATAACGACAGATCTGTTGTTTTATATGTATACATTATATTTGTTTAACTTATGAGATTAAAATTATATTTAAAAAAATATAAGATGAAATTTGATTCCATATTTCTAGGTTTTCTTCCTTAAAGAAAATCCATTTGGATTGCCCATCCCCAATCCTCTTCCCGAATTATTTTGAAAAAAAAGTTGTCTTCTCTGCTCTTCCCCAATTCTGTCGAAATTTTTTTTTGTCTCCCAGTTTTTTTTCCCCGATTCAGTTCAGATCGATGGTCGAGATTCTCTCCGGCCCTCTCTTCCCCAGGTTCAAATTTTTTTTGTCTCCCAGTGTTACTAACTTTTTAACACCTCTTTCACAAACGATGAACTAGCGTATTGCCTTCACACGTTTACCACAAACAGGAAGAGTGTGATTTTATTCAAGCGAAACATGTACTTAATAATAAAATAAAAATAGGAAGAGTGTGATTTCTGACAATTCCTTACGGTCATCTGCTACTCTGAAATAAAACCCTGAAATTGGTTGCCCCTACTCACATGCTCATATGGGTTTTCATGGCTTTCACATGTGCTATCTCCTAAATAACATGGAAGTAGTCAAGTAGATTTTGATTCCAGTTTTCAGATTCACAAACATTGTTAGAACTTGGAAAACCCTTGATGGATTCAAGAATGCCAGATTCCACATTATTGCGTCAATTCCCAGAAACATTCAACTTAGCAAACTAATAAAATGTAGGCTTGCTCCACTAATATCCATAACAACGAATAAACCGACAAATAAATAAACCATTAACACATTTTGTCACGAATAAAATAAGTTAAAATCTGTTTCGTGAACGATTTTTTTTTGGGCATGTCGTCTTTGTGTGTCCGTAGTCCTTGCACCAACTGCATTGTTGAGATCTTTTAATGTTTAGGGACTTTTCGGTGCCTTTGGTCTTCACCCTGATTGGATCCTTTATGATATTAGTACAATTCTCCATAGTAGCAACATTTTCATTTGCTGTTTCTTCCTTCAAGAAGCCTGATAGTATGGGTTCTAGTCTCATGAATTCTTTGTTCAGGATGTCGGTGCCCTCTTTTGTTTTCGATGCAAGGTAACATAGTTTACTTCCAAGACAATTCAAATCGCCGTACCTGCAATACATATGAATCACTGATAGAAAAAGAACATCACAAGACACAATAAAATAAACATGCAAAAATGTCAAAGAAGTAACAATGTTAATTTAAAATTATCGAAAAAACAATGTTAATTTAAAAAAAAGACAACGATAAAATACTAATATGAACAATATACCTTGCAAACTCTATAGCTTCGTTAGGTACATCGTCTCCAGAAATAGATGGCTGCATATCACCTTTAGCGTTTTTCGTCCACCTCTTCAACATTAAAGATGAAAAAATCTCATTGATGCGCTCGTGTTTCATAACATTGAACATATGACGGCATGGGATGCCTTCACATTCAAACAGTTTGCATGAGCATTCAATTTTAGGATTGTCTTTATCCTGATAGTACGATGTCATGTAATTGTTAGATGTCTCCTCATCGTTGTAACTATATGTTACGTACACACGACATAACTCAAATGGGAAAGTCCTTGATATTATAAGATCCCCAATTCCGATAATCTCTTTACGTACAAGCTCAAACACACTGTCAGTGAAGACTATACCTGCATGATGTTTCAAATATCCAAAAACAACAATAAAACATGAGTAGGGTTATATAACATGCTATATATTTATGAACACACTTAAACACAGTAATTATGAAAATATTACCAGCATGATGTTCCAAATTACGAAGTGAAGAAGTAAGGACATGAGTCGAGTTATTAGACTTGAAGTCCTTAAGCACAACTTTGTTCCTAAGCCGTAGCAGTCCTCTATCAAGCGCCGGAACAAGTTCGAATAACTTCACACCACTTTTCATATAACCCTTCATATAGCCGTGCATCCCCTCACATCTCTGAGTGCTTCTCATACGGGCAAAAAAATGTCCACTAACAAATGCCTCGGCCCATAAATGCCGCTTTTCATACATCATATTAACCCAATCTTTGTTATGGAGCTTGTATCTGTTAACCATGGTTGTCCAACGTCTTTCAAAACCATCTATAGTTACTTCTTCCCACATACAACGACGAAATTCAGACAGTGCTTGGTTGTTGCGCAAGTGTCTCCGTGCATTCTTTGATACATGCCATGTACACAAACGATGAGGACAACCAGGAAGCACTACTTCAATAGCCCTTCGCATTGCTTGGTCTCCATCAGTCAAGACAGAAACCGGTTTTTTGTTTTTCATAGAAGACACTAATGTCTCTAAAAGCCAAGTGTAACTCTCAATCGTTTCATCCATTAGTAACCCAAAACCAAACACCGTGGTCGATAGATGATTGTTTGAACCAACAAATAACACTAATGGTTTCCCATAAGGATTGGTCTTGTACGTACTATCAAAAACCAATACATCTCCAAAACTGGTATAGTCATGTAGGCAATTAGAGTCTCTCCAAAACATATTTGCCAACCTGTTATCCTCATCTATACTAAACTTGCAGTAGAACTGTGAGTCAGTAGCAACTTTACCTCTCATATATGCAAGGGCAGCTTCTGCATCACTGTCAATAAAAATTTCTCGACGTCTCGAATCCAACTTGTTGTATAAGTCCTTAATGGTACACCCAGTTCGTTGGAAACCTCCTGATCTATTAACAATGTACTCATATGTATGACAAGGCTTAACAGACACTCTCTGCATAGACATTGCAAGTGCTAAATGTGAATCTTGAACTGATCTATGTGATGTAACAAGATGCCTCTCGTGTGCTTGTGCAAGAGGATGTGTGTGGTGGGTTATGAAATCAACAACAACATATGCATCAAATTTGTTAAGGTACCTCACTTTGAACACACATGGACAATTAAATCTTGTCTCTTTCCTTGGCCTGCGAACTCTTTTCTTGTTTTTCATGTGCTCGGCATCTCTATGTCCCTGAGCAGAACAAACCAACCTCAACGAAGTGACTTTCCCTGGTGAGATTATACTCAGTCTCTTGAAGTTCTTTCTAACACCAAAACCCATGGCCTTTGCGTAACCGTAGTAAAAAGACTCTGCTTCCTCCACAGTTTTAAACTCCTATCCTTTAAAGTCTTCTACAGACAACTTATCATACTGAACTCCCTTGTATTCCATTTCATTACTGTTCCTTTTGTTAAACACCAAAGGTTTATGCGGTCCATCCATCTCTGCAAAGATAATGAAAACAAAAATGTACAAAAAAATTGTCACAAATTTTAGTTTTCTCAAATACCACAATACAAGTGCCAAGTGTCACAAAAATTATATGACAACACCACTGTGACACCACCAATACCATATCAACTAATACACAACAAAGCCGCGTTGAATGATCTATTCAAAAATGTCAGGCAGATCAATGACATAAACAAATATCATTTTTGTAGTGATAATTTCATGTGCATATAGTTGTGGCGTCCTTTCTTCTTCAATTCCTTTACTCTATTACATACATACTACATTCAAAATAACAAACTTTACAAATTTGTTTGCATTACTAACGCCAATATTACTATACATGATCAAGAAACATACTGTATTATGCATTTCATTGCAACCAAATTATATCAACTCATACACAACTCATATATCAACATACTGTATTAGGTCTGGGTCATTATAATATCTATCTTTTCTTTGTTCCTTTTTTCATATGATCATATCTTCTGCTGAATGAAACTTCATGAAACAAAGCACCTATTAACAGTCAGGCTCTCGATCAAGCTCTATGCATCTAAGACATGAGAACTGGTATCTAAAAGCACCATGGTTGTCTCAAGACTCAACTACTTAACCCTCCACAAACAAACAAGGAAAAAGGAAGAGAAATTTAAGGGGTAACCATTTTGATAGTGGGAAGCAATACTTTGTTTTTATTCTTCCTAGAGTCACTTGAGGATGAATTTGTGAAAGAGACCCAAGTTTTTATGATAGGATGGACTTGCTCTAAGGCATGCGCATGATTCCCATTATTTTTTTCGCCAGTGATGCCTGGACTATTGGCACTAGAGAACAAACATTGTTTACCACTCTAGCTTTAGAGCCGCAATCGACATTGGGCAAACTATACTAGTAGAATTGATTACAGATAGATAGATGAGTAAAATGACCAGGCAATCAAAAAACTGAATGATTCATGTGTCTGTACATGTTAGACTGGTATTACTTTTTCCTTTGGTTTATGAACTAGGAAGATGAGAAGTATTACTTAGACTCGCCTCCATTCTCCAGATTCCAAATTTCTGAGATGCAAAATCAAAATCACAAGAACTAGAAGATGCTAAAGAATGAATCACCTGATGAGATTCTTGGAAGTGATGCGAGGAGCCTCGATCGCTGCTCCAATCAAACTGCTACAGGTGATGTAAATCCCCCTAATCATCCAACACAAACAATAATCAATTTAAAGACTACAACTTTGATCGGTGAAATCACATGACAAGAGGATATATATATTGTAGAATCCTAATCGCAAAACAAGAGGAACTTACCTACTCGTCAAAAGACGAACTTATTTTTCCCTCGTCTCCTTCTCTCTTCCTTCACTTTAAGGTTTAATTTTATCTTCGCAAATTGGTGAAATTGGTAGAGGACGTTTTCATCGATCTATTTCTTCGATATATTTTAGCTAGGGTTTTCAAAATGTGTTTTTGTTTTTAATTATATTTTACATATATAAGTTCTAAAATTACATGTTACCTGATAAACAAGTTACTAATATTAAATAATCTAAACCGTTAGATTTATTCATAGGTTTATTATATCCAACGGTTAAAAATATTTAAAATAGTTGATGCATGATATGCATCAATTCACCATAGAATTCTCCATTTTCTTGATGATATTTTTGACAACATCGATTGCTTATATATATGCTTCATGGCTAAATTAGTACCAATAATCGTCACAAGTTAACTGTCAATTATATGCATAGAAATAGATTTTACACTGAATGAGAAACCCTAAGTTTGGTTTGACACAAATGATTCATAAACTGCCAAGCCATTATTTGAAGCATCTCAGGTATCCAAATGGCTCACAGACATTTTTCTTTTAACAGATTAAAGCCCCTTCTTTTTTTCAATGATTACTGTATGCTTATTGCCATATAGTGGATAAAAAAATTCTAGAAAAAAAGATGGAAAATATTTGATATTCAAATTGCAAGTTTTGACCAAATTTGTTTGAGATTTCATTCTATCACTGAAATTTTCTCTCCTATGGAAGGCAGTCATTACTAGGTGAAGAGGTGACCGATATGGCTAAGTTTACAATTGTCCCATTTCTCCTGATGTTGTGCTTTTTTTTTTCTGGGCACAGGTTTGATTAATGTCAATGATCTTGAATTATATTTCATCTACGACTATATACTTAGAATTGATACTAATTTCTATGGTCTGATATGAGGAGTGCTCTCAACTTTCCCCCAGAACATTTGCATATTCTCTAGCTCATGTTTGATGGTAATTACCTGTCATTTTCTTGATACATTTTAACAAAAATCAGTCAGATGAGAGTTTCATCACCCAAACAGTATCAAACCATCAAATGGATGGAAGGTTTTTCACCATGGGTACATGACAAGTTGACAATGAGTGTCTTGAACTCTGGAGTTACAAAATAGGCAAGGCTGGTCAGTAATGGCAATATCTTTTAGACATATAATGGTTGATTTGATGGTTTTTGTTGTTCAATCGCAGCTTGGTAAGTCCGTGTGTGCATCATTTAGATGACAAGCCATAGCTTGTTGGGAAATGCTGGGAATATTGCACTACAGATTGTGAGAAAAAAAATACTGAGATAAGAGGTGTATGCAAACAAGTAGAGTCTGGTGATCATCAATGTCATTGCGGTCGCCGGGATTATGGAGTACAATGTTAGGTACCAGCTCCAATTAGCGTTGCTTGGCAGAAACGGCGTTGTTTGCTTATTCACTTGTTCCTCATGTCCATGGAAACCTTCAGTTGGAATATCCAAGGCATGAGTATAGTATGAGACAGCATCAGATTACATGGTTGCTGGTTAATCAGACTCATCTAACATGAATGTCGATACTACATTTCTACCTTCTATACATGTCTAAACTTCAGCCAAAACCAACACCAACATTAGAAATAAGACTTCTACCAAACATGATCACCATTGTGATAATCCTCCTTGGGGCTTCTTCGTCCACCATTGCTCATCCTCCCAAACATAAGATACGTGAAACTACCTTGTTGCTGATACATCCTTGCCTTCCGTTAGATTATATTTCGAAGCCTACACCTGCTTGCTGTAGCGCTGTGGCGCCCCTGGGTGATAAAATAACGTAGATGAACCTCTGTTGGTTTCAAGCTTTTGCAAAGAGAAGGGCCTCTCAACTAAACTGTACTCAGGTCGCCGGTTCACCAGCAGTGGCGTTCCTGTGAAGCTCCCGCCGGTTCCTATCCCGTGTGACTTCGACTGTTCTGGGTAAGCTCACTCTCATTCCATCATCATTATCATAATTTTACATTTCACAAAAGAAAAGCTGAGGTACATATAACTTTTTATACGTTTCTTACAGCTATGTACTTGATAGAGATTCAACTCTAGAATCTTACTGGGCACTGAGAGAAGATCCAAGCATAGGCGAATGCTGGGAATTTAGTCAATTGACGTAACAGGTTTCTGCATTGGCGAGAAGATATCACAAGGAAAACAATAGTAGTAAACAGCACCCTTGTATCTGCTGAATAAAATTGCTTGTTTTAATTAGTGCTAGCACAGTAGCGCATGGGTATTGCTTTTTCCATGCATGCACTTTGCAGAACCTGTTGATCAGAGAGATAGACAGTATCTAGGTTCTGGTATGTCATATGAAAGAGGAAGCCGATCAAGCTTTCCCTGTTTTAGTTCTGTAAATTCATTATATCTATTTTCTAGATAAACTTTGACAACATCAACTGCTTTTCATTTCTGCTATATGAATTGACTAAACTGGTACCAATGATTGTTCTGATAGAAAACAAGCAGCAACTGAGCTATTCCACAAACTTACAGAGCATGAGATGCGAGTGAGTCAGATTGTTAAGATCATGGCCACCGTGACAACCCTTGCACAGTTGCACCCAGGGATTGCAATAGAATTGTAAAGCAACTAAAACAAACTGAGGTGCAAATAGAAAAGAAACAACTAAAATAGTCTGCAACGATTCTCCCTCATCTTGCGAGTGAAATTTGGCTAGCAGCTCAGTACGAGTAAGTTCTCAGGCAAGTGTGCACTGAATGATGGGTATGCAAAGCAGAGTTAGAACCCCATCAAAATCTAACTGGATAATATCCTCCCTTGATACCTATCAAATACTCATCCTCTTCAACATGAAAATCTAGCAACTAGGGGTTCAAATTTGCTCATATCATTCTACTATAGGATCATAGGCATAGGGTCCTGAAAAGACTGGATGAAATAATTTGTCTTGCTGACCAAAAGTACAACTATACAAGTCTCAATCAACTTAATGAATTACTTTGCTTAATACCGCGAACAGAGGAGCCTCTCATATTCGTTTAGTAAATCATATAAAGCTACATTAAGGGCTCAAGTCATATTGCCTGAACTGGCACATTGTTGAAAAGCTCTTTGGAGAAGGAGAAGAAAAAGAAGACAATGAAAAAAAAATAAAGAAACAAGAAGAAATGTTCAAATAAGTGGCCCATATTGAGAAAAACATCAAAAAGTAAATAAAATGAGACTATATGAGTAAGATCCAAGAAACAGAAATGAAGATAGTAATCGCGGAATGAGTCCATTAAAATGAAATTAAATACACTCAAATGCAACAAAAACACGAAGACAATTGCGCTTCTTCTGGAATAAATAAATCAAGAATCAGTAACTCATTCATGGGACTCATATTTACCTCCAAAAATAAGTACTGCAACTTTATAATGCTAAATCCATAAAACCAGAGTTTTGGACAGCTGAATGTCCCCACACTAAATAACCGCAGAGTTCAACAATTGCATTAAAGAAGATGAGAATCATACTTCAGTTGCCACGGCAGCAGGAAGAATGTAACGCCCGTTAAAGAATTTTGTCAACAAAAGACAACACTAATTTCATACTTAAACCATCAATATACATTGTACCTTCAACTAGATAGACTTTTTCATACCCTAAAGCCACAGGAAAAAGTTCTATAGCTTAAATATTTTTTTTTTCACTTTTGAACTAGGAGCCTCTTCAAAGGCTCCTAGTACAAAAGTGGAAAAAAAATATTTAAGAACTTACAAAGAGTCAGCCTTTATGCTTTTTACAATATTGCTATACAAACACTAAACCCCATGTCATCCCATCATATTTTTTTAGTTTCATTTCGCTAGGATAAATCACTTGCAAATTATATAGCAACCATAAAAAAACCACAAAAATCAATTCAAAACACCTCAATCCCCATACAAAAAGGAGTTACCTTAATGTTAAACCAAGTAATGTCAAGTGAAATTCATGTGAAGTATGGAAAACTGAGTTTACAGAAAACATGAGGACCTCAAAAACTGCCAATGGTATTGATAATCGTTCATCTTATATCGGAATCAGAAAACAAATCAAATCATCAAGCACACATTTAAAAAAGGAAAAAGAGAGGATAATAAGATGTGCCATATTAAAAGGACATGCCCTGGATGTTACATAAAAACCGATCATAAAAGTAAAAATAGATGTTGAAAGTTCTTACAAGATAAAGCCTGACAAAGATTTGATGGACTAGAAAAGAGAGAAAAACAAAGGAACATCTATCAAGTTGTTGCCGAGCATGGAGAAGATAGGGGGACCATGAGAAAATTATATTCAATTCCAAAGTTCCCTATGAAAAACTTCTAGAAAAACTGATCAACCAAAGCAGGCTTTAAGATAAACATTCCCCAAGAGTCATTGATCATCCCTCCTGAACTTCAGCCACACTACTCTGCAATTATACAGCCCAAAATGTAACGGCAGAAAACACAAAAACTTCCTTTACATGAACTATCACCCTAATAAGACTTTAAATATCAACACCAGAAAACCAAGTAAAACACTCATGCTCAGATGAGCAGTAAAAAACAATGAACAATAGTCAAAATTGAACTGAAATGGATGGAAGAAGTAAAACTCATCGATTTAGGGCCATAAGAATAGAATTATAAAAACAAAACAAAAAACAAAAACGAACAGAAGAAAGAAATGAAGTATACAATTTATAACTTCACAGTACATGGAAAAGGAACGGATATAGAAATAGTTTACAAAATCAAACGTACAAGAAGAAGTATAACAAAAACTTTTAAGAAAGGAACAAGAAAAAAGCACCTCTAATACAAACAGACAATGGAAAAGCTGACAAGATCCATAACAAGACTGGATGGCATTTTTTTCCTTCTGTTTAAAAGGTTAATTTCAAAGAACAAGAGTTGCATCTAAGATATTATATATAACCTTTTAATTTAATCTGTGGGCATCCTCTATGCAGATATTATTTCATCTGCCCTTACCCTAAGGTCATCTACTTTCACAAGCTAACAACTTTACATACATAGATTTAGTAACTTGAACATTCCAGCTTAAAAGAATAATCATTAATATTGACAATATTCCTCTATGCTGATATTATTCATCTACCACTACCCTAAAATCATCCACTTTCACTAGCCAATAACTTTACATACATAGAATTAGTAACTTGAAGAATCCAGCTTAAAAGAACAATCATCAATCTTGACAACTTATGATATCATGGTAGCACTAAAGTACCTCTGAAAAAAGAAAGAATGTTTCCTAAAGCTATAAACACCGGAAACAGAAAACTCAGAACCCAACTATATGTAACTAAACTAGACAATTCAAATTCAAATATATCAAAGTACAAGAATTTTTTTCCAAGAAAGTGCTCAATACTACAGCTAAGTAAACATAAACGATATGAAGAAAGAAATGCACAAAACTATCATACCACATATACGGTTGGTACCCACCAGTCCCCTGAGGCTTAACTGTAGCCGTCTGACCCGTCTGTGAACTTGGATAGACTTGCTGCAGATTCTGTATTGTAGGAAGCGGTGCAATAGTCCCGTATGCTCCAAGCAATGACCCTCCTGCACCGAAACCCCCCATACCATGAGACACACCACCAAACCCCCCAGCACCCACCTGACCATACTGTCCAGTTGGAAAAACACCAGTATTCAACGCCCCTGCCAATAAATCCGGATTCATCGGCCGCGCCATCATAGCCGTGTTACCAGTTCCAGGAACCAATGCACCTCCCATATTGGCCATCATCCCACCATACAACGGATTCAATCCCGCATACTGTCCAAAAAACGCCATATTCTGCGCACCAGGCACTGGTGCCAGCGGGGGAGCATGAGTCTGCTGCGCTGGCGCAGCCACATTGTTATTGTTCTTGTTCTTAGAACCCTCAGTGGCCTTCTGGCAGTTCAATTGGTGCCCTTCGAAAGCCTTCACCGGCTCCTCAAGCACCTTCTTGGCACCTTCCACAGTCTTGTACAAGAACAAAGCAAACCCTCTGCATTTTCCAGTCTGCGAATCGAACCCCATGGGCCCGGTCTCAATTTCCCCAAATTTCGAAAACAAAGCTCTCAATTTCTCGGCGTCGGCGTCGTGCGGAACTCCGCTGACGTAGATCTTTCTACCGGACCAGGATTCAGACTGGGGCGCTGCCGTGTTGGTGCCGGGGCCGACGGAGGCGAGCTGGCAGGAGGCGCAGCGGCTGCCGATGGTCTTCTTGGGCTCCCTTAGGGCTTTCAGAGCGGCGCGGCGAGTCTTGAAGAGGACGAAGCCGTAGCCTTTGGCCTTGCCGGTGAGTTTGTCCATGACGAGATTGGAGTCCTCGACCTCGCCGAAAGGCTCAAAGGCGGAGACGAGGGCGCCGCGGGTGGTGTCGTAGCCGAGGCCGTGGACGAAGATCTTGCGGTGGGAGACGTCGGCGTCGGCGGCACGGCGGAGGCGTTTGCGGAGGGAGGAATCGGAAGCGGCGGCTGAGGTTAAGAGGGAGATGAGCTGCTCCTTGGAGTAGGGCTCCAGGAGTTGGGAGAGGGACTCGGACGGGTCGGAGTCCGACCCGGAATTGGACCCGGTTTGGGGCTGTTTGTGGCGGAGGTCTACTTCTTCGTCGTTTTGTTCGGGCTGTGGTGGTTGTGGTTCGGGCTTCGGGGTCTTATCGGCGGTTTTGACGAGGCGGCGCTTCTTGGTGGTTTGGAGCTTCGCCATGTTTTGAGAGAGGGTTTGGAGTTTTACGAGTGTTACAGTGGAAGAGGGTTTTTGGCTCTCCGACCAAAATTGAGATTATATATGGAGTCTCACGTACTAGATTGAACAACTAATTCTTTTGTTGATAAATTAATTAAGCTAATTGAGCTTATCAAACTGTCAAAAATTTAATTATTTTTGTTACCCCTTCTAAAATTATATAAGTAAAACTAAACTACATAAACAAAGTATAAAACTGTAAATGAATGGAAAGATCAAAATTCTGAAAACTGAAATAAGCACTATTGTTTCAATTATACACCACATAAAACGTGAGAAATGAGAACTGCGCCGTCTATCTTCTTCCTTTTACGTCTCTCCTCCTCTCTGAGCTCTCTTCTAGCTTCCACCAACCTCGAACAAATCAAGCTCCGTGGGCTCGGAACCACCACAAACCTGACCCGATTCATTTTGATCCGAATTCGAGCCTCGGAGGGGACTTTTAAATCCGATCACCATGAGTTCGAATTCGGAATTGGTGTGGAAGCTGGAGACTGCCTTCGGAGTTTCGTTCGGGGAGTCAGTGACAGACACAGCGGTGCTGATCACGATGACTTCAATTGTACCTGATCATCATGTTAGGAAACTATGCTTGTTAGCTTTCCTAGTTGCTCTAGGAAAGGTTACTTTCTGTTAATCTTGGTTTAAGCTTAATTAGCAGTTAATCAAGGTTAATTAATGTAAGAGTTGGTCCAGTGTTAGGCCAACACGTGTCCAAAGTTGGTAGATGGCGTTTTGCACAGCTATATGTAGCTGCCGAGTAGCATTTGTAGGGGCATGAATGAATTATCCAACATTTTCTTCTGTCCTTAAATTCTTAGAGTAGATTGCAGACCTTTTAGGGGTTATTTCCTAACAATTGGTATCAGAGCTATCGATCATGGTGGCCAAACTTAAGAACACTGGCCATGGCCGTGCTTCTTCGAATCTGGAGGATTATGTCGTCTCCGATGAGATGCTTCATATCGAGGAAGAGTTACAAGCATATCGAGACGAGACTAGTTCGCGTCTGTAAGAGATGCAGAAGTCGATCCAGTTTGAGATGCAAGCTTCACTAGCTAATTTCATACCGGTGTTGATGGATGAATTTAAGCAACATATGAGTTTGTTCATGACTATGTGGTCTAGTGTGACATCTGCTCTGTGCCTCTCAGTGGGACTCGAACATGTCCGAAAGTACGATTCGGGTCGGTCGACTCTCCAGTACGTCCATTCATCTCGATCACCGTTTTGGAGGGTTCATCTTCGTCGGTCTTGGCCAGATCTGAAGGGTCTTTCAAAAGGCTGCACCACCCTCGGAGGTAATGTCGCTCAATCTCATCATGATTCTTTCACTCAAAGCTCTAAGGGTCATATGGGAGCTGCGGCTATTAATTATGGTTGTGTGGGAGCTGGTAATTTCGATGTGAATCTAGGTATGCGTTTGGGATTTAGAGGTGGTCGGAGGAAGGATAAGAGCACTAATGGCTCACTGCATCTGGATTGCAATACCCCTCCCTTTTCTCCTAAGGCTAACCAATTTTTTCCACTTAACGTCGATATGCCTTTCCCGGCTTATGGCAATAACAACCCTCACATACATCATGCACCCATTTATGGTTACAGTGATAACCGGCTAGCACGAGTTCTAGTCTTAGTCAATAGAGATTTAACATGGCATATCAAGGACCTTATCCAGCTTCTGCAGCACCTCTACTCACTTACCACTCCACTCAAGCCCTAGCTCAAGGGAGGCACCAATATGGCTACCCCAAACCCACATATGCCATCACCACCACCATAGTGTACCATCCACCAGTTCATAATCATCATACATTCCGGAACCCAAATCCAAACTACCCTCCTGAGCATCCTAACTCATACAATGCACAAATGTATCCACATATGCAGATGGCTAACCCAAATTTGCAGTTGCAACCTAATATCCATCAAGGAGGGGTGGATTCGGCCTTACCAACAATGAAGCAGATGAGATTAGAGTTAGGGTCATTTGATGGGGGTGATCCAGTGGAATAGATCAACAATGCTGAGCAGTACTTTGAATTCTATCAGATGTCAGAGGAGAAAAAGCTCACTTGGGCCATTATGCACTTGACTGAGAAGGCCTCTGATAGGTGGTTTACATTTCAGGATGAGTTCCCTCTCACTTGGCAGGGGTTAACATACCTTCTTATGAGAGAGTTTAGTATTTATAACCGAACTAAATTTAGTATTTATAACCGAACTAAATACCAAACTGCTCTAGGAAGACTCAATCATAGTGGTATGGTGGAACACTACATGAAAGAATTCACTAAGCTTTCTAGGAGAACTCCTAGTTTTTCTACTGAGCTACTGGTATCATTTTTCATTGGAGGATTGAAGGAAGAAATTATGGTAATGTGCGTGTTCAGAAGCCAAAAACTCTGTATGAGGCCTGTAAACTAGCTAGAGTCTATGAAGCAATTACTGATGGCATTAAAAACTCTCACAGGAGTTCTTCCAACATGAGAGTTGCTAATACGGCCTCAACCAACTTTTCTTCTAAGTTCAGTGTATCTTCAGGTTCAGGGTCTAAACTAGTAACATAAGGGAATGGCAATAAGTTAGAGTATAATAGGTTTGGCAAGGGAGATAATGCCACAAGTGTTAATAGGACAATGCTGTCAGATGCTGAATTTACAACAAGGAGAGCAAAAAATCAGTGTTATTTTGTGATGCTATTTTTATTAGAGTGTATAATTGTAGGAGGAAATGACAGCTGATGGTTATGGAGATTGTACCTGATGAGGGTGAGGTTGGTGATTGAGGAGAGCCTGGAAGTGAGCTTGGAAATGGTGCAACGGATAAGCAATTGGTTGAGGTTCCTTCAATTGTGGACTTGGATGAACCCTTAATCCGGTTACATGCCATGGCAGATGGAAGCAATGACAATTCTACAATGCAGTTGAAAGGCAAATTGTTCAATAGGATGGCTCATGTGCTCATTGATTCAGGAGCCACACATAATTTCATTCACTCACAATTGTTGAAAAATACCGTAGCCCTGATTCATACGCTAACTCCCTTGAATGTTAGGTTAGCTAGTGGTGTTGTGGTACATACTTCTAGGGAAGTGAATGTCTATATTACACTTCAACAGTTTGAGTTTACTGTTGACTTCTATGTGTTACCTATTTCTGGCAGTGGAGTGGTACTAGGGGCTAGCTGGCTTAGAACACTTGGTGATATCTTATGAAACTTTGATACCATGAAGATGAAGTTCAGTGTGTTTCATATGATTTTTATATGTTTCATGGTCTCCCCGCGTGACAATTCACAATGGAATTACGCGAATGCTCGCTCAACGCGCATGAATTTGAGCATAGAAACATGGAGCAGCTTATATAAATGTAGTCTATATGGCAGACTAGCAAGTTGCTAACGTTGAAAGAAGTTATGAGACTCTAACGCTGGTACTGTGATGTAATCTTATGTCAAGGATTGAGAAACCTTTACGTTGCAATCTTAAAGACACTACCTACACGTCTACATCGACACGTGCGTGTTGTAAAAGCTTAATTATTTTGTTCAAGTAAGCTTTATATTAAAGTTCCTGTTTTTTTTAGATTGAGTTTTTATCAGGTATTATTCAACTTCCCTTCTTCTTTCATCCCGACCCCTCATATGGCGTGAGACTTTTTTTAAGAATTAATTGAATCGTGGAGATTCATATGCTATAAGCATCGAAAAGAAAATTATGGCTATGAAAAAAATTCATGAGCCTCAAAACGACCATATACACATTTTGGTCTTGGTCTAATCCAAATTTCTTAGAAATATTAGATCTCGAGGAAGTCTTTGGGATTGCGACACTAAATCTTCTTGTTTCACGAGATGTTGAAAAAAAGGCAAAGAAAAAATGTCTGGAATTTGCATAAATTGCACTTCAATGATACTGGATATCACCAATTGGTGACTGACATCGAGAACACCTCACTGCCATGACATATATGGCTTATTATTAAAGATGAGGTATGCTATAGACATTAATCTGATAAGCATTGATTTTGGGGCATTGCAACGCAAGAGCCAAAAGCTAAAAGATGCATAAATAATGTATATAAAGATAAAAGAGTAAAAAGCTCTTCATGCAGCTAAAGAAGAAGATAGAGATATGGTCATTACACCAGTCTCACCATTACATATTTCAAATATGGCAAAGACACATGGATGTTGCAGATTTTGATTGGATTATTTATTTTTCAAGAATATATTGTATAGGCAAATGCCTCAATAAATAAATGACGATTTTGTCATAGTTCATATTGTGGATTGGATTCTGATTACAAGACCTTGATGCATGTAATTGTTGGCATATTCATAAAGTCTCGAATGTTTTTTATGAGAATTGAGCTTTATTTGAATTTGTTATTGCAATGACATAGAAAGCCATCAAAATGCCTTATTTTGGCATATGTTTCAGAAAAAAATAATTGAACCATGAATATATATATGGTGAAGCAATACAATGAGTCAAAGGAGAAAATAAAAATATTTCGGCAAGAATCAAAAAAAGTGAAAGGAGAAAAGGCCAAATGTAAAGAAAATGGCCAAATATGAAAAAGAAAAAAGTCAACAACAAGAAATTACTGTTCAAATGAACAGTAACCATGAAAAAATTGTATGGTGAATATTTTCACTTATATACATGTTGACTTCTCTCCTATTATTTGTATTGAAGAGTTCGATTGTTTAAAGCCGATAGTGTGAAACTAATCACACAACGCTAAAAAATAAAGACAATTATTTGTGAATTTAGTGCCTCATAATCCTTATATGACTTAGATGACTGAATTATCACAATTGATAAGAAATAGCGATAGACAGATCAATTTTTATTGTCTTTATAACATTATGATTCTTATCATTGAAGTTTTGTCTGCTCCAAGAGCTAATCTAACCTTTGTAAGTTTGATGAATATGTTGCCAACGATTTTCATGTGGAAATATGTGAGATTGAATATGAGTTCCTTTGCATTACCTCTAATTACTGTGAATGTATGAGTATTAGAGAAGAATATGTGTCAGTGTGTCACTCTAGTGGGTTATATATAGCCACTTTTGAAATCATTTAATTTAACAATGTCATAAGATATGACTATTGAGATTCTGACATATATAGGCTTTGACATGGTTTGTTAAGACATCATAATCATGATATGATGATCCGTATATTGAAATAAAAAAAACATACAAACATCAAGTGTTTTGAGTGAAAAGAAGCAAAAACCAAAAGAACATAGTTTAGTAGGCAAATACTGCTACTTTTATGACAATGTCGCCGCTCCCCCTAGGCGACTTTGAGATATATTTTATTATGCACATGTTGATGCAATCGTTCTTCATTATGCTTCTCAAGTCAAATATGACTTTATAGCTAAGCCAAATCCTTGTTGGTTACTATTAAAAGTCACTCACTTGTTTGTAAGGCCTATTTATTTGAGAAATTAGGATTGAGACCATCCTATACAAATGACACATGTATTCTCATTATGTTTTAATTACATTGAATCCAAATGGATTTTGTAGACAGATTCAACCAACTTACGGACATTCTTGATATTTTATTGTGTTAGTTGATGTGCATACATGTTGGTCGCGTGCCGCACTATCATCCATTGGTTATATATGCTGCTTATAATATAACTCCTAGCTCAAATTTATATTAGGCACACGACCATCTCAATCAGTCAATTCGACTTGATAATGCTAGAGAGTTTACATCGACAATTTTTTATAATTATTATACATGTTTATGGATTGATGTTTGATATCATGTTCCTATGTACACACCTTAAAGGTCTCATGGGAAATCATTATTAAATAACTACAATGGTAGCTTAAATTTTGGTAATGTGCACCAATATTTCCGCTTGGGGTTATGCAATATCGCATGCAGCTATACTAATTCATCTATGAACCATCACTATTTAATATTTTTATACGTTGAAGCTAGTGACTTACTCATTTATATGTCAACATTGTGTGGCCACAACGCACTATGGTGAGTTCTTAGACATGAATAAAGTACTAATGTTGGGTATAGATCTCCAACCATAGTCCGCTACGTTAAAACCTTGATAGGCGATCTCTTTACCGCTATTTGCGGAATGTCACTTATGAGACAATATTCTCGTCGTTAGGGGGAGATAAGTACATATAATGTTCAATAGTAACGACAGGAAATTATCGTAGATTATCCCTACTTGCCTCATTATGATCCCTAAAACCACACAATATTAAGTGTGTGGAATAATTAATGTTCATAACGTAACAAATTCGATGTCTGATACATTATTTGATATTGTTAAAGTGACGAGATCATATATACATGCTGCAAACATGCCTGTAAGAAGGAATGATGTCTTATTAAAAGGGCATGGTGTCACCTAATGAATTTGGTGTTGACGCCGCCACCATAGATGGTGACATAATAACCCTAAAGAAAAGAGGGAGACCCTAAAGGTTCAATGAATACTTGCCCAAGTGAGAGAGCAAGTTTGGCACATCATGATCCATTGATTATTGATTCTCAATTCTGTCCCATGAGAATATTTATGATTTATGGTTATCATTGGGGGTAAAACCAATTCGTGAAATATAGAGATCTCTACAAACTATATATTACACTAGTGTACATGAGGACGTGAAATATTGAGATACTGAACCTTACTTCGTTGCAAATTGACACGTAGTATATATTTGCCTAAAAGGAAAGAAGCGATCCAAGCTAAATTGGAAAGAAGGGTATTTGGATTGGTGATGCTGACACCACCAAGTGTAAAGCCTATCAATTTAATAACTCTTTGTTATAAAACATGATTATAGACTTGTCTTATGGCGCAATGCTTGTTATATTGTCCTAGGAATGACAACGAGGAAATAATTCTCTCATAATGGATGCCATTGCACTCCACTACCTTGTCAGTTTAGTAGTTTTCTGAAAAACTTGACATGCACCTTATGAATGTGGTCACAAAATATCTCTATGGGGATCTAAATTAAAAGATATACATGAAGATCTAAGATTGACTTCATTTACCCAATTCAAGTGGCTCTAGACCACAGAGTACGTTTACAATAAGGTTGAAACGTTCACTAAGTGACAACTTGATTGGGAAGAGATATGATGAATGATGTCCATGCGTGTTTATTTTAAAAAAGACAAGTTTCGGATTTTTATTATTGTGGTTTATGTTGATGATATGATTTTTTATGTACTGTTGATGAACTAAAAGATACCGCTAAATATTTAAAATCCGATTTTGAGATAAAAGATCTTGGGAAAACATGATTTTGTATCGAACCAAGATTCGAGCACCATAATGATGATATTGTTCATCAATCAGCTTTATTATGATATTAAGGCACTCTAATGATAATAAAGTGAGGCATATGACTATTCTCATGATCGTTCGTAGTCTTAACCCTTAAAGAGATACGTTTCGTCCAAGGGATGATGACGAAAATGTTTAAGAGGCTAAATGCCCAATCAATGTACAATATGCGCATCATTGTACCCAACTAAATATACAAGACTCGACATCTCATCCATATTGTGAACTTGTTAGCTAGATTTAGCAATGCGCCTACGCATTGTCATTGAATTAATATGAGATTTATCCTTGGAAATTTATGATACTTTTAGGCTTATTCTATCCCTACAAAGAGAAGAAAATATATGGCATATTGTATTGTATTACATAGTCATTGTCGCAAGCCATGCATGAATAAAAAAGCACCAAAAGTAAAATCAGAAAATCAGTCTGTTTCTAATCAGTCAACTTCGATGGAGCTTTGTGATCAACTCAGAACAAATCTGATTATGTATAATATATGGTTGGAAAGACACGGACGTCTACTTTCTAGAACTTCTTACGGTTCGTTCATACCTATTTTGAGCAGGAAGTTATGACTGAATTAGTACACGAATGTCATGTCATACGTGAATCTGATTTTCAACGCAAACTCTTGTTTTGAGTTCTTGGACAACCTTTGTAACAGCTCGGAAATTCCATTTCCTATTTTTAAAAGAAAAATATTATTTTGTTTCTACTATTCTCTAAATTCTTTAGTATCTTTCGAAAATTATTCAAAATTTTAGTTTGTTAAATTTTGCCTTCTGAGCCCATAGGATTAACATAGACGTCGTTATTGAATTTTACGGAACATCATTCGGATATCAGAAACTATTTTTAGTTATTTTTGAAGTTGGTATTATCCAGAAATTTAATTAAAAATAAAAATACGATGGCTTGTTCTGGGCTATCGGATCTTTTAAAGGCGGTTTGATCTTGGCCATTGGATTTGGAGTATAAAAGGAGGAGGATCAGATTAGAACAGGGAACCCAAAAACTGGCCTGACCCCGTCGGTCTCGAGCGGCAGAGCTCAGAGGAGTTGTTCGTCATCATGCCATCTCACGATGTCGCACCAACGTCTATAGCTTCGCCTCGTCGTCCCCATCCTCCTTGTGGTTTCAATTCGAAGAGAGAAGCTATAAGGAGAGAGAAAGGGTTTCCTGATCCCAATCACGGCGGTGATCATGGATAGTACAGATAGCTTCGTCTGGTTGTCAGGGTCCTCTCCATGGTGTTTGTTTGCCCAATTGAGTAGCCGAGAAGGAGATTCGAATTGATGAAGTTCAAGGAGTTTTCTAGTCATCATTAAATGTTTTCCGGTCACCGGCGAAGACAATTGAAGTATGAAATATCATCTACTCATCATGCTCTACGTATCTGTATAATTGAATTTGGGTTTGGTTACGTTTTGGAAAAGTTGGGTTTTTGGGTACCTATGTTGCACGGACACTCCGTCAGGTGGAGTGTCGAAGTGTCCGACACGCGCTGACACACCGACACGTGCCCGACACACGTGTCCGACACATCACGTGGCGTGTCAGAAAATATTGACTTTTCTGACACGGCCCCGACACGTTGACTGACATGTCACATAAGCTTCGGACACGTCACGTCATCAAATTTAATAATTATTATTATGAAAAAAACAAAAACCTTGTTAAACGCAAAAAACCTCACATTTTTAGTCTATTTCTTTTGCTGATCTTCGCAACAATATCCTCTCCTTAGCCTTTAAGAGCTACTAGTCTCTTCCTATTGTGAGTAGCGTCAATATCCCATTTGTCGACGGTTTCTCCACCGATAGCCGCGGTCATCAAAGAATTAGGGTTTGAAGGACGAGATTGGGAATGGAAGAGAGAAGAGGTATGATTATGTTTCTGAAACTCAAATTGAAATTTGATTTAAGAGTAAAGAATAAGAGACAGTATGATAGATTGTGTTGGTTTAGTCAGAAATAGAGAGAGTTGAGAGATTGAGTTGCGTCGTTCAGTGAGTATGACAAGAAAACAAAAGGATCTTATATATATATATATATATATATATATATTGTTATAGTATATATGAGAGCTGAATATCGTAGTGATCTTATTCATCAAATGAGAGGCCCCTTATATAGGGGTTTACATGGAGCCTAGTATGGAAACGTACTACATGTACTATGTGTAGTACAACAAGATATATATGGTATGTACTACATGTTTCCTATTACATCTAAGGCCCATGGGCTAAGCCCATATACACGGCATAAAACCAAGTGCACACACGCACATGTCATATTTCCTACAACACTCCCCCTTGTGCCGCGCGTCGATATGCCGGATGGTGCTTACAATGTTGCCTCATTAAAACCTTGCCAAGTAACAAAAACCCTGTGGGAAAACTAAACCTTGGTCGAAGGAAAAAGAGTACAACTCACCAACTACTCCATTGAGAACTCGCCATGTGATGCTCCCCCTGATGTGTACCTCAATCGGATTTTCCTGATGAATGGTGCATTCCAACATGCTTCTCAAGAGTAGATGTGAGCCAAGACTTAAACAAGTCTGCCATGATCAACCACAAATTGGGATCAATGGTCTTAGCGGTGCATGCAATGTTACCTCGTTAAAAACCTTGTCAAGCAAAAACCCAGTGGGACAAAAACCTGTGACTAAGGGAAAAAGAGTGTAACATGGTTGACACAAACAACCAGACCCTTCACATTTGATCATGACATGGTTGACACAAACAACCACACCCTTCACATTTGATCATGACATGTATATGCTAGACTTTCTTTCAAATCTGCATCTCCCCCTGATCTCAAGATCATTCATAGGGCGCTTCCGGATCCTTAGTGACCACGGAGCTGTTTTGACAACTTGACATATGTATGCTCTTTCAACATGTCTCAAATGTGGCATTACTCAGTGTCAGCAGCTATGTGCACGGTGCCTAGCAGCTGTATGCACAGCGCTCGGCAGCAGGTGCACAGGTGCACGTATAGTGTCTGGCAGCAGTGCATGTGTGCACAGACAGTGCACAGGCAGCGCCCCGGCAGCACACAGGCAGTGCACAGGCAGCGCACAGGCAGCGCCCCGGCAGCGCACAGGCAGCGCACAGGCAGCATGCCATATGTCCGGCAACTCGGCCATTAAACCAACCGGTGCCTAGATCATGATTCCGCTTCCGATGCATCTCGATTCATGCATGGCTAGCGATGGCATAGGCAACAACCTTTCTCTCATGCCATAGGGATTGAATATGCCAGATACTCTTAGAGTATTCAAGTGATGTCATATGCCATATCATTGGCATTTGCGTGGGCGCAAAGCTACTTAGCTTTATAACGAATGAAGGTGAGGTCAAGTCTTTCTTTTGATTAAACGGATCACTCTCTCTTGGAGTAAAGACCTTGACTAATCATGGGAGCATATGAAGGTTCCACTTTTCTTCAGAGGACCTAAGCCGATTGATGGAAATACATCATCAATACACAATCGATCGACTTCAATACGAGATTGTGTCTTTCCCAAGATACTTTTCATTCCAACATAGGATATCCAGCATATACTGCGATCATCCGGAATCAATACGCAATGACATTATTCATCATATCCCATCCGAAATCAAGGAGTCATGTACTATGCGTTCAAAACACTTGGCCAACGCAAGCTCCACTTGATTTGGCTTATGAAGTCTATTTAAGATCTTCATGCATATCTCTGATCCCATAGAGACGTCACTATGATCATAATCATAGGGCTGCATGTACAGTTATTGGGGAACTACCAAACTGACAAGGTAGTGGAGTGCAATAACATCCATTACGAGAGTATATCTCATCGTAGTCGATCCCAATGCGTGTTTATGAGAAACCTTGCACCATAAGGGAGTCTGAGACTCTTGTTCTCACTACGCTAACTCACAAAGGTTTACTTGATAGGGTTTACACTTGCGGTGTCGGCAACACCTGCCCAAGGACCTATCCCTTTGTCCGGGTCGCATCTTCCCATTTTAGGTCAATACACTTTGTCGACATATCAACAAACATGTGGTTCGATAAACTCATCATCCCACGTCCTCATGTACACTAGTGTAGTCATTGTAGAGATCTCTTTCTATGAATTGGATTTTGACGTTGAGGCGTCCCCCAACGATAGTCACAATTCAGACTAACATGAGACGGAGTGAGTATCACTGATCAATGGACCAGTAGTGCCAAACTCGCTTTCTCTCTCAGTGCGAGTGTATATCGAACCCAAGGGCCTCAACCTAATATTCAGGGAGCCACAAGGCCTAGGACACCATGTTGCCACATTATGGCGCCCTCACATCACCACACAAGGTGACGGCGTCAAGACCATCTCAATATGGCCGAGCCATGGCATCAAGACCACCTCAATTCGGTCGAGCCATGTCCTCTTGGTAGGACATCATTCCTTACAAACATATGCAACATTGATCTCATCACTATAGTTCTATGGGGATCATGTTGAGACTTAGTGGTAACCAACCACGACATTCACGTTGTTCCCACTTGAACCCTGGTGTTCGTATCTCCCCCTAACGGCGAGAATACAGTCTCAAAGTGACAATCCGCTGTGTAGCGGCTAAGGAGATCGTCTGTCAAGGAGCTTAAGGTGGAGAGCAATAAAATGACTCCTATCCATCCTTAGAACATATTCATCTCATGCGACACATCATCATTGGGCACTGTGGCAGTCCAATTTGACACATTGTGGAACTCATGGCTTGGAGATCCGTTACTATCCCGCCGAGTTCAAGGATTACAACTTCATGTCAATCCTAGCACACAGTTACGAGCTGTCGTGCATCAATGCAATGATGGTAAGTCGTGGACGAATTAATACATGTTTGCATGTCCCTCTTCAGGGATGGGTAGTGAGCCCATAGATACATAAGCAGCATGTGGTAGACGATGGTGCAACACATGACCAGTGTGTTAGCCCTTCAACCAACACCATAAAAGCGTATACGGTATCCATACGTTGGTTGCATCGGTCTACAAAATCTCTCTTTGGATTTTCAATAAGGATGACATCTTTTGTGGCATAGCATAAGAGGATCTTTCACCTTACTTAGCTAAAGATCAAGCTTTACACAACGAGAACATGAGTACTGTGCGGCTGCCGAGGACATCATGTCGGCGCACAAACACAACATACAATCATGGTGTAGTTCGTTGTTATCGGGGGAATGGATGCCTAAGAATATCAAACAATTCTGGCTCGCATATCTCACCCGGTATGACCAAATGTCATAGCTTGTCTGAGTCAATTGTCCCAAATATACTTATTGGCGACACCTTAGGACTCATGCTCATCTCCATGATGCTCTTAATCGGCAGTCATGAGAAGTATACACAAAAGTCTTAATCATTCTCATCATGGTAATCGTTGGTGTGTATGTTCATAACACACTTCAATGTTCGATTGCCTCTCTCACAATAAGGAGGGCATTTGTGACTTGGATCATCGAGCCAAAGGCATCAAGAATTGATTCAACCATATCATAAAATGATAGTGAAGATCCAATCAAACTTAGTCACAAAAAGGATTCACAATCTGCGAAGAGTATGCAGTTTTCGTGCAATATGACCTATACTCACTAAAACAGCCATAACTCTTTCGTCTGGACGGATATGAATGAACCGCTTGAACCATTGGAAACTAGATTCACATAGCTTTCTAATGATATAAAGTGCGCGTTCTAGTTCATCCGGAGTTGATCTGGGGGCTCTGACGAAGTTAAAGGACAGTAGGATACAGTCTGCTATGACGTGTACACACTTAAACTGACATAACTCTTTCGTCTGGACAGGTATGAATGAGCCGCTTAAACCACTGAAAACTAGACTCACGTAGCTTTCCAATGATATAAAATTCGGCATCTAGTTCATCTGGAGCCGTTCAGAAAACTCTGATGAAGTTACGATACAGTAGTTTCAACTTACTGTGGTCGCAGATTCAGACATGATTAAGCTTTCAACTTTAAAATGGCATCGCAGGAGTTATCCACGACCCAAAAGTAAAGCGTACATATGGCATTACAAGTCTTCAACGTCCATGAAGGACGGCATTTGGTAACAGCAACATGGGGGGATCCAAAATCAAGGGAGTAGGTAACCTTTGCCAAGGTTAACCACGTCATCCGATGATGGAAAATCTGCTGTTAGGTGAAGACTAAACCACGAACATCGACACACCTTTATAAGGCTGTGCATGATCATGTCATAGTGTGAATAAACTTATCGAACCAACGATTTCATCGAGGTCTCTTTTCGTTTGGAGAAAATCAAAGAGCCCTTCATGACGTCAAATGTCAGAGGCATCCATTTGATGTTTCGTATGCCCTTTTGTACGTTTATTTGTATGCATTCATTCTTTTGCTCAGGATTGTGTGGGTAGTCCCACCATCTGCAAGACACTCAATTTCATCACATTATATACCTATCGAACAAGGTAGATACGTGAGAAAAAGACATAAACACCGAAGGCAACAATCGAAGGCAACCTTGTGCATTGCAGAATTCCTGGCAGCATGACCTTTGCTCACTCAAAAAGTCATAACTTCTTCGTTAAAACGGATATGAACAAACCGCGAAAACCGTTGGAAACTAGACAAACGTAGCTTTCCAGTGATATATGGTTTGCGTTCTAGTTCATCCAGAGCTGTTCAGAAAGCTCTTCGGAAGTTGCTGTTCAGAAAGTGGCAGATTCACTGTTTTTGTTTTTGGTTGCCCGCATTTGCAGCTTGGACGTATGCCAATGCACTAGGCACTTGGCAACATTTGGCAGCGCATTGCACCTACACATATGTCATTGCATTAAGCACTTGACAACATTTGGTAGTGCATGAGGAGCCACACATATGCCGGTGCATCAAGCACTCGACAACATTCGGTGGCTGCACAACCGCTGGCGCCCATGGCGCACGGTATGGGGCAGTGGGGGGAGCTCGGCAGCTTATCTCAAGTGTAGAGCATGAGATGCACAGAGCTTCGGCAGCTGCTGCACAGAGCTTGGCCCTGGTGCTCAGTGCTCGGTAGTCGGTGTCCTGTGCACGTCCTCGAGTGTTCTGTGCTATGTAGCTCACCGTGATGTAAGTGCACAACCATTGGTGATCAGTGCATGGTTTCCTTGTGTTTAATGCTAACATATGGTGCTTAGTGCTCAACACCTAATGCACAGTGCACGATAGTTCATGTGTAGAGCCCAAAACAACAAACACATAACTAATCGACATCTGACACATAAGTGGTGGCATTCCTCACACAAAATGAAGCAATTGACACATAGGGGCGGCAACTGACACACAATATTGGCAAAAACAATCAAGGGGCAGTAGGTAGCATACAGAGTTAGCAACAGACACATTGGGCGGCAACAGGCGCGTGACTATCGACAACTGGCAGCCAGGTGCACATGGGCTCGGCAGCGTGCACGGCAGCTCGGCAACTATGTCGGCAGCTTGTGTAGCGCTCAGTAGTTCCTAGGCAGCGCTCAATAGCTGCATGCCTTTAGCATAAAACAGTGTTGCTCAGCTTCTAATCTCCATTCGAGACCTAGAGCGGCATTTAAGGGTCAATATGTAAGTGAGCGGCAACTTTCCTCGCTCATGCATACAAAACCAAACTATGGAGACTCGAGAGTGGTCATCTCACTTTATAGGTTGGAGGTGCAGCGTAGGAAGCAGTGGCTAAATCTCGAGCAAAATCTATGTGATGCTCGGCAGCTGGGTGCTCAGTGGTTGGAAACTAGCACTCGACAGCTATGAAGCACTGGTCCTCTATAGCTAGAAACTGGGCAGCCTGTGCTCTGCAGCGTGGCGGTGGTGCTCTACAGCTAAACGCTGGGCATCCTACACCGGTTGCTGATTCTCCTACCATATTCTCAACGGGACTTCTACCCGGAGAAATGTGCTAACGTTGATCAAACACAACGCGGGTTCAATGAATGAGATGATTCTCTAATTATGAACTCTCTTTAATAGCATAACACAAACCAACGTTGGATACCTCACAACGTGGACCTAAAAACATCTTCGGTGCATGGTGCATGCAACTAGTGCTTGTCACTCGGCAGCTAGTGCTCGACAGTGCTCGGCAGCTGCCCTAGGCAGCGCTCAGTAACAATTGGCAGTCAGCGCTCGACAGTGCATAGCAATTAGTGTGCAAGGCTTCGGTAGCTGGTAGCCATGTGCACATATAGTGCCTGGCAGCAGCGCACGTGTGCACATTCAGTGCCAAGTAGTAGCGCGCGGCAGCGCCTAGGCAGGTGCACATACAGTGCCTGGCAGCAGTGCACACGTGCACAGGGGCAAGCCCTGGCAGCAGCGTGCACGCGCACATGGGCAGGTGTACATACGGTGCCTGGCAGTAGTGCACACGTGTTGGCAGCCACTTGCATGTGCCAAGGCCCAGCCTCGGCAGCAGTGCTCGGTAGGTGCATAGTAGGTGCACATGTGGTGCCCGGTGGCAGCTTGCGCGTGCATAGGGCCAATCACCGGCAGCAGTGCTCGGCATCAGCACAGAAGGTGCGCATATGGTGCCTGACATCAGTGCACGTGCACAGGGTCGATCCCCGGCAGCAGTGCACGTCAGTGCACAGAAGGTGCGCATATGGTGCCTGACATCAGTGCACGTGCACAGGGTCGATCCCCGGCAGCAGTGCACGTCAGTGCACAGAAGGTGCGCATGCGCGCCGGCAGCAGCGTGCACCCGTGCACAGGGGCAGGCCCTGGCAACAGCGTGCAGGCCTAGCGGTGCCGGTAGCCAAATGCACATATGTTTTTAGGATTTTCCATAATAACCTGCAAAGACAAACGTCCCAAGCATAGAGTGGGGATACAGAAGGGAAGAACAGATTTTGTCCTCCCCGAGGTTATTGAACTTTGAAATTACTCAAAATTAAAGCTTACTTGCTAGTCTGCCAAATAGACTGCATTTATATAAGCTGCTCCATGCTTCCATGCTCAAATCCATGCGCGTTCGGCGATTGTTCACGCAATTCCATTATGAATTGTCGCGCGGGGAGACCGTGTGCACATGAAAAATATATGGTTAGTTAAACTTGCTATAAAACAGTAGCAAAAGTATTGAAAACATCAACCATATGGAGGATTCATAAAGAAAATAGGAATACAACCCGTGTGCACAGGGGGTGCGCAGCGGTGCCCAGGGGGTGCGCAGTGGTGCACAGGAGGTGCGCAGCAGTTGTGCGCGGCGGTGCGCGCTGGTGCACGGCAGTGCGCGCACAGTGCACAGGAGGTGCGCAGTGGTGGTGCGCGCGGTGCACGGTGGTGCAAGGTAGTGCGCGTGCAGTGCACAGGAGGTGCGCAGCAGTTGGCACTCGGGTGTGGCTGCTTCGCTCTAAGGTTATAGCGTCGTGCTGATAACGTGTTATAGTATATATGAGAGCTGAATATCGTAGTGATCTTATTCATCAAATGAGAGGCCCCTTATATAGGGGTTTACATGGAGCCTAGTATGGAAACGTACTACATGTACTATGTGTAGTACAACCAGATATATATGGTATGCACTACATGTTTCCTATTACATCTAAGGCCCATGGGCTAAGCCCATATACACGGCATAAGACCAAGTGCACACACGCACATGTCATATTTCCTACAACATATATATATATATATATATTAGAAACTTTTAGTATGTTTTTAAGGGTGTTTTTAAAAAATATTCAGTAATTTTTAATTTTTTATATATAAATATATTATTTATACTGGCCGGCAATCTGTCTTTATAAGATAGACTAGTAAATTCGTACATGTGTATGCATCTTTTTCAAATAGTAAGATTATTGATTTTAAATTGGCAACCGATGGCGTGAATAACACAATAATATATACGTTTTGCTTTGTGCTTGGTTAATTAGATGATATACAGAGTCGTATGCTATACATGAATCGATGAGTTGAAAACTAGAGGATTTTTTGCACCAACAGTGTCTGAACACTTAAGTGACTGACAATATGATACCCAAACTTACAAAGTGATCAAAGTGATACCCAGACTTTATTTTTCGTATCATCGTTGTACCTGGTTTCAACTTCCGGCACGTCTCCGTGGATTTTAACCACGTGCCACACACGAGATTCACTGAAGAAGGGCATAACAGACTTTTACTCTGAATAACCCTACAACTCCATCAAGCAGTCGTATCTCCAATAGCCCAACACAAACAGTCCCTCGCCATATATAGATCATCTCGAAAAAGTCTTCTGCTCTCAAACGAAAAAGTTCTGCTCTCAAATGAAAAAGTCTATTAAGAGTGAAAGAAATTTTCTGAACCCAGATTTGATTCGATTTGGTGCTACTGTGCTTTGAAAAAACTAGACGATGGCTAAGCTGTGGAGTTACTTTAGAGAATCTGGGCAACGAAGCCAAGACAGTAAGTTCTTATCTCATTTGATTTCAACTAGTTTAATATCACCATATCTATGAAAGGGACGTCATCTGGGTTTCAATGGTAGGCTAACCCAGATTAGTATTTTGATTACAACGAATTGATTTAAGGGTTTTAGGGATTTGGGGCTACAATTATATATTGGGTTTATAAGTTTCCATATATGCAACCCAGGTCATATATGGGTGGATTAATGGTGTTTTTCATTTTCAGTTCCGAATGAACTATACACCATGGAAATACACCATGGCGGTTACTTTCACAAGTTGCCAGATGGTACAAAAAAGTATAAGGTGGCTAGGTTCAACAAGGATGGTGGGACAATTTGGCTGGATGGGTTAGATCGTGATAAGATTTCATGGACAGAGTTCGGGACTATAGCTTGGGATCTTGGGTATAGGGAGAAGCCCATTTCCTACTACTTCAAGGTTCCAAAGACTACCTGTAATGAGGGTTGGGTGCTGATTAAGAATGATGCAGATGCATTGGAGATGGTTAAGTTGATTCCAAAAAATACCAACCAAATAAGTGTGTACATTACTGGTGGTGGGAGGAGGCGAAAAAAGGAGGCTGAAGATGATGCATTGAAGCCAACTAACCCAGATTTTGAGAATCCTTTGAACATGGTGACTGCAGTAGAGAGGCAAAACATGGAACATGAGAGCAACCTATTTGGGACCGAGTTAAATAGGGAGAAAAGTGCTGATGGGTCTGGACTAATAATTGAAGACCAGACATCTACTGTTAAACCTACTATTGAAGCTGCACCAAAGAGTGTGGGCAAGGGTGTAAGAGTATTGAGTGCATCCAGGGCTAGAAAGAATGTGAAACAAAAGGAGCCAAGGTACAACACAAGAAACAAAGGAGCCAAGAAATATGAGCAGGTAGAAGATGATGATTTAGGCTCGGATGATTCAGATTTTCCAATGGACAGTGACTATGACCAAGATGATGGTGAAGATGACCAGTATTTTCAAGAAAATGTATCAGATCCCCAAAACGTCGAAGAATTTGAAGACATGGGAATCAAGGGTGACTGCAGTGATGATGGTGTGGAAACAGATGAGGAGTTTGGGAGTTTGAATGGATCTGAGACAGAAGAAGATGAAGAAGGGATTCCTCTACCTATTACTAGTTGGAAAGGCATAAAACTTAAGTCTTGGAGAAGAAGGGTAGATCTGAAGAACCCTACGTTTGTCCTTGGGTTGTGTTTTCCAAATGTGGAGCAGTTAAAGGAAGCAATCAGGGAGTATGGATTGGTGAATAGAAGAGGTGTTTGGTTTCAAAAGAACAGCCCAAACAAGATTGAAGTTAAATGTCAGTATGGTTGTGACTTTTGGTTGTATGCTAGTGGCATTGAAGAGCTTGGGCCAAACACAATTGTGATCAAGACTCTTAAACCTGAGCACAAGTGTTCCGAAATTCATACTTGTCACCACTTGGACTACAACAGGATTGCTAAAGAGGTTCAGCAAGACCTGTTGGTTGACGAAGATTGGAGCAGAAAAGGGATTCAGAACCATATTCAAAACAAGTTCCAGTTAGATGTGAACGTTCAGACCATCTCAAGGGGAAAGAGGAAAACAAAAAGAATGAATGAGGGACACTATGTTGAGCAATATAACAAGCTAGCCAGTTATAAGAAGGAGCTTTTAAGAAGCAACCCCGGTTCAACTGTGGAGATCAAGACCGAGATGGTTGGGGAAGTGAGAAGGTTTCACAGAATGTATGTGTGCTTGGCAGCTTGCAAGAATGGTTGGATAGATGGTTGTAGACCTCTAATTGGGTTAGATGGGTGTCACATTAAGGGACACCACCCATGACAACTTTTATGTGCTGTTGGTGTAGATGCAAACAATGGGATGTTTCCCATTGCATATGCTATAGCTGAGGTTGAGAGCACTGATACATGGAGGTGGTTTTTGAGGTACCTCATGTGGGATTTGAAGATTGAAAGAGATTCAGCTTACACCTTTATTACTGACAAGCAGAAGGGATTGGGGATTGCAATAGCTGAGTTGTTTCCCAATGCTGAACACAGGTATTGTGTTAGACATATGTATAACAACTTCAAAGCAAAGCATCCAAGAGAAGGCCTAAAACAACTAGTTTGGGACGCTGCAAGATCAAGCACTAAAGTGTGGTTCAAGAGGCACATGGATGATATGCAGCAGCTTGATCCGAAAGCATGGCAATGGTTTCAAGACAAGAATCCGGCCCAATGGAGTAGAGCATATTTCAAAGAAGATGGCAAGTGTGATATATTGCTGAATAACTTGTGTGAGTCCTTGAATGCAGCTATTGTTCCGGCTAGGGATAAGCCAGTCTTAACTATGATGGAGAATATAAGGATGAACTTGATGGTGAGGATGGCAAACAGAAGAGTGGCAATTCAAAAATGGAAAGATATGATTGGCCCTAGAATCAGAAAGATTATGGACAAGGTGGCACAAAGAACTTCTCGTTATAGAGCCTGGAGCAGTGGTGAATTTGAGTTCCAAATTACTGGAGGGGGGGATAATGGTAGCAAACATGCAGTGGACTTGAGACTTCAGACATGTACATGTAGGAGGTGGCAATTAAGTGGCATACCTTGTGTCCATGCCATGTGTGCTATTAGAGAGAAAAGAGCTGAACCTGCCTTATTTTGTGATGACTACTTGATGTCTTCTGCTTATGCACGGGCATATAGTCCCATCATCCACCCTATTGCTGGTGAGGATGATTGGGAACAAGTAGATTATCGTATAGCACCTCCCCCATACAAGAAGCAAGCTGGAAGACCAAGAATGAAGAGATTCAAAGAACCTGGTGAGAACAAGCAGCCCCCACCAGCTTCAGTAACAACAGACAGAACAAGTATGCCTAGAACATATACAAAAATGACATGCCAGGTGTGCTTATTAAAGGGGCATAACAGGAAGGGGTGCCCAATCACCAAGGCAAAAAATGAAGCAGCTAAACAATCAGTGAGTATCTGAAACAATCAGTCACCTGGTGAAAACATTCAATTTTTTTTTCAATGATCATCTTTAACTACTTTGCTTTCATTACAGGGAGAAGATAGTTCTAAAGGTGCCCAGCAAACTAGGAAGAGGGATAGAAGGCAACATGTTAGTTTTTTAACGTTGTAATTTTGTGATTGTTGTTGTATGTTGTTGTTAGTTTATGTGTATATTGTTGTTAGAAGGCAACAGATGAAATATGTCCCTTCATACAACATGAGCTGAACCTGCCCTATTTTGTGCTTGTTATATTGTTATATCTTATAATCTTGTATATATGCATGGTTCATTAGGCACCCCGAGTTTCATCAAAGGGTAGCAGCTTGAAAGATCAGATCATTAAGTCTAAGAAGGCTTGGAAGAAGCGAAAGGCCATGGAGTCTAACCAAGGTGCCAATGCAGGGGCTTCTAGTTCACAAACAACGCATGCACCTCCAACTTAAAGTAGCCAAAACCCAGCAGCAAAAGAGGCACAACCTGAATCTGAATGGGCGAGATTTTGATACATGTTGTTAACTTGTTATGAATCGAACAACCATTTTTTTGTTTTGTTTCATGTCAGAATGTTTGATGATGTGAAAAACAGTTGGTGTAATTGTTCTGTTTTGATGACATTGGATGACATTTTCTTGACCATAGAGCAATGAATGTGGTTGTTCACTTATTCAGTTTGATGTCAATTTCTGAGTTTTACATCCTTGCATCATAACATTTACATTTGCCTTTAATATGGTACTTAAACAGGTGTTGGTCAAATTTAGAGGGAATAGTTCATATCTCAGACAAATTCCGGAGGGAAGAGTTTAAAGATTAGGAAAATAAAAGGTTCTTAGTCATAATGTCATGTTTTGGAGGGAAAAAAGCCAGGTCTTAGTCAGAAAATTGGTTTTGGAGGGAAAAAATAGTGGTTCTCATGTCATAAACCAAACTGAGGTTATATCTGACTTTTTACTCTAACATACTGAGTCCCGTGTGTGGCACATGACGAGTTTGATGGAGACGTGACGGAAGTTGAAACCAGGTACCACGGTGATACAAAAAATAAAGTCTGGGTATCACTTTGATCACTTTGTAAGTTCGGGTACCATATTGTCAGTCACTCAAGTGTTCAGACACTGTTGGTGACAATAACCCAAAACTAGAACTCATAGTGTATTTTTTGCGTCCAAATGTGATCGAAATTTTCCATATACACAGTCACATACATATATATGAGACACACTCATGCACACAATTTGGCGGTTACAAAGAAATAATATGAAGTTAGTTGAATGATAACTTGAAGTACCCAACCGGCTAACCCCATACTGATATGTTGCTGTTCATACATCGTATATGAAGCTTAGCCTAAATGATCGAGTAAAGGTCAAAAATCAACGCACGCCCACGGCTGCTGGCCTCCACAAACAGATTCGCCTAAAACAGGGAATCCCAGAAACCTGCAAATCGTAGCCAATCTATATTCTATAACACTCATAGCTATATTTTTAATAATTGATTGAACATGTCCTTAATTATATATATGGTGTCCCATGATCATTAAGTACATTCCGTCCTTCTACATATTTTGACCCTAATATCTCTGCTATTGGTTTCACATGTAAATTACGTAGTACTTCACTTCATCTAAAATTCGTTTTTAGCATTAGATTTCATGTTTAATTGGTCTCATTAATTTTGAGTAAATTGTAGCTAGAGGTGATAACCTTACCGACCCCTAAAGGCTTAAACTACATACAGTTAAGATGGTCAGTCGACTATTCTAGATGGGCTTCGTAGCTAGAAATGATGTTTGTACTTAGGTAATGATTTTTGTTATTAACCGTAATGGATCAGATCATTATGTGTATTCTAACGTCTTATCAATACAAGGGTTTTTCTGTTTCTTCAAAAAAAGTTGGTTAATTAGAAGGTCAGCAACTAAATTGGTAAAATTATATAAAAATTAAGAAAACTGCCTCTGCATCCGTGATCTACGTACAGAACTAAGCCATAAATTAAGATACAGCAGAGGTTTTTTTGCACGATATCATGATATGGAATTTTCGCCTGTATATTTGGGCTAAATGAATCACATGGCTTTTTCTCATTGCTTGGAAGCTTGAGAAGCTATATATCCCCCAAAGCATGCCCGAAACTCATGTAAGCAAAGCAAGACAGTATAAAAAGCTCGTTCGATCATGCAAAATATAACTTGGGAATTATATACCTATAAAGACAAGAAGATTATTGAATGTTCATGCAAAATATAATTTGAATTTCATTGACAAAGACACCGTAGATGTGCGTGTGCATTATTGTTCCAAGTTATTGCATGTAAGAAAATAACATTCTTGTTATCAAATTTCTTTGGTTACAAGTTTCGTGGGAAATCATAAGAACATGGAGCCTTTTTTAGTCAGATGTTTTGAATTATTTTCTGATGGCCAAGAAATGAGAATACGGCGCGGGTTTTAATTTTCTGAGCTTGAATCCTGCAGAATGTCTGATAGCTAGGGCTCAATAATATGAACTGAAAGAGGATGATCGAGGCAAGTAGGTGACCAAAATGTACAACCCCATAATTTTCCAGGGTTTTGTGTCTTGAACTATATCTGACAGTGAATTCAAGTTCAAGCTATCAAACTCCTAAGATCTGTATGCGCATTCACGAATTCATACATAAAATTTATAGTTTTTGCGTTTGAGTACATATAGTGTATAACAAACTAAAAGAATAATTAATCATGCGATGAATCAAAAAGTATAGATCGAATTAGATTTGCTAAATATTTTTATGTCACACGTTAGATCATTTATACGTGTTTGTAGTCTGACTAATAGTTTACCGTATATGTACATTGCATCAAGAGACCATACAGAAGAGAATTGATAGCAAACTAGCTTGAGTTGATGACACAGTTAAGAATTTAAAATATAATTAATAGAAAAGGGAGGGGAACTAACACTACTAGAAAAAAAAATTAATCGACATAACTTTTCTGGACCAGAAAAGTTCTGTCGATTAAGAAGCTTTTAAGCGATGGAATCCTAAAGATCATCCAGATTTCATCGCTTAAGCAGCTCTTAAGTGACGGAAAACCATACCGTCGCTTAAGTGACAGGACTCATCCCGAGATTTCCCAGTAAATCTCAAAATGACTCCTGCGGGACCCACCTATAAGGGTAGTTACCGAAATTTCGGCATAACGTCCCCTAAAAGTGAGTAACCCTTCACCTAGAATCAAAGTAACCCTTCACCTAGAATCAAAGTAAAAACAGGGAGTATACACTTCTAATTCCATCCCTCTTCCTACTTGAGCCATCCTGCTCTCATAACACACAACCACCTCCACAATTAACAACCACAATAACAAATCATCTTTCTACTTAATAATCTTCAACAAAATAAAAATCAGAAATTCCTGGAATAATACCGAATAAGTTCCGTAAATAGTCCATACTCTACCGCGAAACATAGTAATAATACACCCAGGTTATCAGAGCTCTACTACAAAGGAGGAAAAGAACACTTGTAGGTTTTCAGAAACCTACTAGTGAAAACTGTGTGGAGAGTTAACCACTATGCGCCTCCTAATTTGCTGGCCGAACTCTGCAGTCTGGGCATTTTAAGAAAAACAAAGGCCCAGGGGAGAAACATGGAAAATATTAGAGTGAGTGGACGAAAAATAATCCATGAAACACTATAAATTCACCACAATAAATAAAACCAATGCTTCATGCTCTCCCAAAGATTTATTGATTTAAATAACATTTATGCATGCCCACAATTACTAAATTTCCACAAATGCATGATAAGATAAACAAGTAAGGAATATGGGAAGAGAAATGTTCACAAACATAATAAGTCTGACCTCTCAGACTAGGGTCGGAGCTAAGAGCTCTAGTTGCGCCCTCACGCTATGCTAGCTATATAAAATAATAACGGACAACCCTTATAATATTAACCTGACCTCTCAGGCTTGTCTGTCCTCTCAGACCAGGGTCGGAGCTAAGAGCTCTAGGTAAAATGATAATGGACAACCCTTATAATATTAACCTGACATCTCAGGCTTGTCTGTCCTCTCAGACCAGGGTCGGAGCTAAGAGCTCTAGGTAAAATGATAATGGACAACCCTCATAGTGCACTACGTAGTTTGCCTGACTTCTCAAGCTAGGGTCGGAGCTAAGAGCTCTAGTAGCGCCCTCACGCTACTCTAGCTAGCATATTCATTGGACAACCCTTATAATATAAATTCATAACAATACATTACTCAAATTCTCATCCCAAAACAAAATAAGTAAAACCATTCCTTGTCATATATGCATAAATCCAATTTCCAACGAAGTCTCGGGTTCAATTCCATTCGAAGGACGGGCCATCCCCGTCTATAACCATTTTCGGAAAGAAATAGAAAATTTAAGTAATAAAGGTAAATACGTTCCAGCATAAAGGTCAATACCTCAAACATAGTAAAAATCTTTAACCGAGGTTCCCGCTAAACTTAAACCAAACAAAAACATTCATGCAAGAACCCGAGAATGATATAATTCTCGAAAACAATCATAAAACCCTGCAATTAAATCAATAATGAAGGCATGCATTCATTTAAAAATAATATGTCCACTCACAGTAAAGGGACTAGCCCTGAGAGCGATCCTGTGTCTCCCCGGAACGTAAATCCTCACGTCCTGTTTGATAAAATAAATATGTTAATATCCCAATTCGTAAAAGTCGGGTCTCCGGAGACATTAGCATAGACTCCGTATTAAACTAGCTTAATTCTTGTATACTCTTAACAATCTTCGATCAATCCCGACCAACGATAACATGGAATTCTCTTTCCGAACCGAATCAAAATTTTGAATAATAATCGGAACTTAATCGGTACGGCCAATAATCTTCCTCCACAAGGTTTTATATACATAAATTTCTATAATCCTTTTTACTTCCAATTCTCCAAAATTATCGTCTTCTACCTCCAATTAACTTAGAATTATTTTTACCTTTACTCCAATAACTCATTTACCATAACTGTTAAATATAAATTCCCAGTGAAAGGACAGAAATGCCCCTATGAACAGTAAAACTCGGTCGTCGGCCAATTGGCCTCCGACCGGCGATCTCCGGCCAATTGGCCTCCGACCGGCGATCTCCGGCCATCTTCTAGCTCCTCTCAAACTCCCCTACAACTTTCATTTACAACACAACAACCAAATCCAACCCTAATAACAACAAATCGCGATGAACAGTAATAAAATCCCAATTCTGGGAAAACCTTGATCGATTCCCTCACCTAGAGTGTAATCGTCCAATTCTCTGAATTTGGAAGACTCAGGGGATGACGGTGGACCTGCTCCGAACGACCGGTGACGGCACAGTAGCCTGACCCGACCGGAACCCGAAAATACAGATGGATCTCGGGAGTTCTCTCTCTCTCCACACAGCGGCGCTGCCCCGATTCGACGGCTTGCTGGGTTGCCGGACCTCCGATGAGTCGAGGGAGATCGTTCACGCGCTCCACGGCAGCCGGTGGTGGCGGATCTCGTCGGGCACAGTGAAGGTGCAGCGCTGACCCAGGGAGAAGAAAGAACGCGGAGAAGAGAAAAAAAGAAAGTGACGCGGAGAAGCAGAAGACGAAAAGGGAAACAGAATAAAAGAAGTAAGTTTCCAAACAAGGAAACTTTCTAGAAACACAGGGGACCCCTAAATTTCCTCCGTTCCAAACCGGAATTTACCCCAATAAAATCCCCGATAATTTTTAAATTACCGTCAACAATCCCGACAGTTAATTTTATTGTTCAAACCTTAATATCGACACCGTAAATTCACGGATAACGGAAGGAAGGTAACTCGCAATGAAATTATAAGATTCGGGGTGTGACATTAAGACTCCGTGTTCGTCGCCTTCGAACATCCTATATGACGAAAGAAATTATGTCGCCCCGATTTTATCGCCAAAGACGCATTCTCTCAATGGCAACATATCTAACGACTTTAAACTAACTTGAGTGACGAAAATTATTGCTTAAGCGTTTCCGTCGCTTAAGCAAAATTTTAAAATTTTCACCAATTAGTGCTCAAAATTTCAATTCAAAATTTGAAACTTACCTAAGTGACAGAAAGTTTCAAATTTTCACTAATTTGGGCTCAATTTTTCAATTGAAACTTACCTAAACGACAAAAAATATTTGTCTAAGCGATGGAAAGTCCTGCTCAATTCTTCAATCAAAAATTTTCTTTACATTCTGAAAATTCAGTTCAGTCGAACACCACCACCCTCGATCTCCTCCTTCCTCGGCTATCACTATCACCCTCCTCGGAAGCGCTTCGACTTGTCATCCCACAAGTGCTTCATGACCGAGACGCTGTGGTGGATCAGCGACTTGTTCTTGTTCGGCAAGAAAAGCGTCACCGCCATGAACACCAGCACCAACAACAGATTCTCCGACATCAGAATCTCGTCGTGGCGGAGGTAGAAGAAGAACAGGAAGAAGGTGAAGAGAATGAGCCAGGCGACTGCCACAAACTTCTTGGAGCTCGGGACCCGGGTTGACCCAGTCCGGATTGGGAGCAGCCTTGCAGCGTTGTTGCCGCTGGTCTTTGACTTCTGCTCTTTCTCGTCGCTGTATCCGTGGTGGTGGTTAGGGTGGTGTTGATGATGAAGAAATTGATGGGTTCGTCGGAAATTGGAGTTAGTTTCCATAGACAATTTTTTTGAAAAAATCTACACACTTAAGCGACGGACACATCGCATAGGTACATATGTCCGTCGCATAGGTACATGGCTTAAGCGACAAATTGTGGATTTCCATTGCTACACACTTAAGCGACCAGCCTTAAACGACGAAAAATCAGTTTTAAGTAACAGAAAAGTTCTGTCACTTCAGGTCTTTTTTCTAGTAGTGTAAGGTTTGTTGTAAGCTAGCACGCAGCTGCTTGATCATATCATTAGGCTGGTTATTATATTTAGACATGGAAATAACTGATTATGAACTAATTAGGATGGAAACGACATATAGAAGATCTTGCATGAACGAGCTTAATTAGTCCATATGTACTCAAATTCAAACATCAACGAAGAAACCAATGAATTTCAAACAATGCATGCCATAAATTAACTTGCAGTTCAAGCAAGAATGTCATTGTGAAAACTCTGAACAGGAGCAAGTAACAAACCAAATCAAGTTCATTTCATTGCCATAGCTGGCTTGTTTATTCATTTCTCTTCTCATTCCAGAAAAATTGCACAATAAATACCCTCAAACGGTTCCAACTTCCTCACCACCACATTCATCACACTCTCCATCATTGTCAGTAGCTCCTCCCCTCTCTATCTCAGAAATATATAGACCCAAAGTATTTACAGAGTGAGAAAATGGCAAACAACTTCAGAAGCCTCCTTGTTCTCTCACTTGTCCATGTGTTCCTGTATGTCAACTTCGCCTTAGGCGCCCCTGCTGCAGTCGCTTTCACTGTGACGAGTCTAGGAGCGAACCCTGATGGCAAGACCGACTCAACCAAAGCCTTCCTCTCTGCATGGACCAAAGCTTGCGCCTCCGCCAATCCTGCTGTCATTTATGTCCCGGAGGGCAGGTTCTTGCTTAAGAGCGCTGTCTTCAACGGGCCATGCAAGAACAACGCCATTACATTTCAAATTGCCGGCACGCTCGTTGCCCCATCGGATTATCGAGTAATAGGAAATGCCGGTGATTGGCTTTTCTTTGAACATGCGAATGGGGTCACCATCTCCGGTGGCATACTTGATGGACAAGGCACTGGATTGTGGGACTGCAAGGCCTCTGGCAAGGGTTGCCCCAAAGGAGCGACTGTAAGTTACCACACAATTTACATGTCAAACAATGAAAAATAATGTGAAGTATATAACTATATATATCTTCTTGTTTACAGAATTTTATTTTATCATTATATGCAGACACTTGGTTTTTTCAATTCGAACAACATTGTGGTGAATGGAGTGTCATCCCTAAACAGCCAAATGTTCCACATAGTCATCAACGGCTGCCATAACGTGAAAATGCTAGGTGTTAGGGTTTCTGCCTCCGGCAACAGCCCCAACACCGATGGCATTCACGTTCAAATGTCTACCGATGTCACTATTCTGAACTCCAAAATTTCGACCGGCGATGATTGTGTCTCGATTGGCCCCGGCACCAGTAATCTGTGGATTGAGAACGTTGCATGCGGACCTGGGCATGGAATTAGGTAAAAATTATGCGTGATCACTGTAAAGCATGCATTTCGGTTTTGATCGGTTTTCGATTTAACATTGTTCACTGGTGGCATTGTGCAGCATTGGGAGCTTAGGCAAGGAGCAAGAGGAAGTTGGTGTGCAAAACGTGACAGTTAAAACAGTTACATTCACTGGTACGCAGAATGGAGTTAGGATCAAGTCATGGGGTAGACCCAGTACTGGGTTTGCTAGGAACATTCTCTTTCAACATGCTGTAATGGTGAATGTTAAAAATCCTATTGTCATTGATCAAAATTACTGCCCTGATGAAAAGGGTTGCCCCGGTCAGGTAAGATATCACTGTGAGTTCATTTTGTTTTGTAAATTTAGTCGCAAAACTCGTAGACATCTCTATGGTATATACTGTCATATATATATATCAGACATTCATTTTGGTTTATCCTTCACTTTTCTTTAACAGGAGTCCGGAGTTCAAATTAGCGATGTCATGTATCAAGACATTCATGGCACATCTGCAACAGAAGTTGCAGTCAAATTTGATTGCAGCTCCAAGTATCCTTGTAACAAAATCACATTAGACGATATCAAGCTCACTTACAAGAACCAACATGCTGAAGCTTCTTGTAGCCATGCAGATGGAACAGCTGAGGGTACGGTTCAACCTACAAGCTGTCTGTAGTAGTAGAGGAAATATACAGTTTGGTTGGTTTAATTTATAGAAAAAGATTGAAATATCTCCCCTAGTAGACAAAAAGGAGAATTATACTAAATTTAGAGGATTCTTTTCAATAGAGTTGTAAATGTGCAACTTAATAATGTATTATAGACGAATCCATTGTTAAGGACTTGTTTTGAATTGCCAAAGTAATTTTTCAGTATATTGATTCTAATTTGTAGAAGTATAATTAACTAAGTTGTGCATGCTTCAAGCTAGTTTGGGGCCATTTGAGTTTTTTTATTTGTATTTTTATTTTATAGTTTTGATACGATATCTGCGCGGGCAGCGCGGCCGCTTTGTGGTTAGAAGGTCTATTATTTTCTGCTTCCATGTTAAAAATAAGGGTGTGTGATGGACACGACTGTGTCGGCTGCAGGATTACACACTGTCCTCACTCGTCTTTCAACATCTAACGACCCACAGTCTTTTTTTTATTATTTATTTTATCTTCCTATTAGCTTCACTCTACTATCTAAATATGTATCTATCCTTATTCTATTATTTTATTTTTAGTCGATCCATTCTCATAACATAATATCAAATTGTAATTATTATAATTATAGATATCAAAATCTTAAAATTGGGTGTTTAGTCTAAAATTAATCAGTAGAGTCTTACTTCGACTCTTACAGAATTGGGTGATCAATTTTTGTGTGTTTTTATCTGGTTTTTTTGTTGATGGATCTCAATGTCTTTATTCTTCATAAAAAGAACAATGAGTCTGTTTATATGTTATGGAAAACATGTAATTTTGTAGTGTCTAATTAGGATTTCATATAATTAGTGAAAAAACATCAATATATTCCATAATAGTATATATATATATATATATATTAACCTACCTGAAGGGGGCTACAAAAATAGAGATTGGAGATGAAGATGAAATGAACAGTGAGTTGTTTATAACTTCATATAGGTTACTTAGCCTCAAATTTTTTTGCTCCCACTTACGTGACTTTTTGCGTCCGCGACTGCACATCTACATCGATTATGAAAGGACATCCTCAGTTATGAAAGTATATATGAATGACATACTGAATGCGATTTATGAAAATATAAAGGACAGTGTCAACAACTCAATTCTATTTTCAGTGAAATTGTTCAATCATATATGATTCTGTTATTGTTATCATCAAGGCAAAGACGTCAGCGGCCTTCGACTTATTTGATGATCTGTTTGAAAGACAGCACCACCATTAGATACGTACCGAATTAAATTAAGCTCGAAGCTAGCTGTAATCAAAAGTACTTAAACTGAACTCCTTGGACATGATAGTAAAAGTAGTTGTTAGATCTTCAAAATTACTTAAATGGAATTCCTTGGACATGCTAGTAAAAGTAGTTAGATCTTCAAACTCCATCGCCATGTTCACCATTGCAATCGCTCAAATCAATATTCTTGTTATTAAATTTTCTACTACACATAAAAGTTTCGAACGAATGTAATGAGCTCTTCTCCCCTCATAAAAATTTACCTCATATTGTTTCATGAAATCATCTTGGTCATCCAATCCTAATTTACAACTGATAGATGCATTTTATGCAACGTTCTTAATGCATTTCTAACTCTATTTAGCTATGTAATTCCTTTAACAATATTCATTGTAATTTAGTTTGTATTTTTAGGTCTCAAATAAAGTTGAAGAACACAAGAGAAGCAAAAGAGAAGAAATCATGAAGGAAAAAGAATTCATAAGGTGTAAGGAAAGAAATTAGAAAATCAACCAGAAATTATTAGTCAACTTTGATAGAGGATTGTGATCAGCTTACAATGATCCAGGATAGGAATCTTATATCAACGGTAAGCTACAAAAGTCTACTTGGTATAACTTTTTTACGGATTGTCAATAGCTATTTTAGAGAATAAGTTATGACCGTTTAAGTGATTCAAAGTCAATATGCCAGAATTTATGATTTAGACTGAAACTTTAATTTCAAGTCTCATACCATATAGATAAGCCCATAGACAAAAATTGGGGTTATCTAACCCTAATAGCAGCTGCTCATATATATAAGAGGAATTGGAAACACGTAAAAAGGAGGGGGTTGTGAAACGACTCAAGGAGAAGAAGAAAACTTCACAACCCTAATAGCAGCTGCTCATAGATGAAAAACCCATAGACGAAAATTGGGGTTATCTAACCCTAATAGAAACTAATCATAGATGAAAACTCATAGACGAAAATTGGGGTTATCTAACCCTAATAGCAGCTGCTCATATATATAAGAGGAATTGGAAATGCATAAAAAGGAGGGAGGGTCATGAAACGACTCAAAGAGAAGAAGAAAACTTCACAACCACGAAGATCAATCTTTTCCTCGGTTCTTTCATATTTTGATTTCTTCCTAGACCTCATGAATTTCTTTTGTGTGTTTTCGAAGATGATGAGTAACTAATTTCCCTTTTATTTAGGGGCTGCTTTCAAGCCCTAAACATGGTGTAATTGTCACGCCCCGGCCCGAGTTTACCTCTCTAAACCTAGGATAGGACGTGCGAGACTCATTTCAAAAGAGATTACTCTAGTAATCTCCCTTGAGAATGGATAGCCCTTACCCGAACCATTTTCAACAGTCCAAACGACACCGAAATAGACCTCACAAAACATGAGGTTATCCTGATTACCGAATTGAATTTCATACTAATTACTTTAAAGGACCTAGGGTCTAAATATTATTTGTGACTGCACCCAAATCCCGGTCAGGCTGCCTACGTACCCTATACTCAGGGATCAAGCCACACATAGCTCTTATTTTAACTAACGCCCTAACCGGGCGAATCCTGCTTTTCTATTTTTCGGTCGATAAACTATTATGGATAGCATAAGCTTAATGCAAATCTGGAGTTTAACCTCTCAGCCGAGGTATCCACAACCCAGCTAACTATCAGGATTATCTCAAACATTCAACCATACTTATATACAACATTCACACATATAAATATAATATAATGACATCCACGTAAATAATAAATCCTTTAGGGGCATAGCAGTAATATAAACTAGAGGTTATGCCCTTGTAACCCTTGTAATTATTTTAAATTGCCAAGGGCAGTATAGTTAATTCGACCTCAATGACAGTTTGGTAAATATGCTAAGCTTCTAGGGGCAATATTATCTTTTTGGCATTAATAGCAGTTTGGTAAATATGCAAAACTGTCATGGGCATTTCTAGGATTGCAGCCTCAATGACATCCCTGTAATTATCCTAAACTACGAGAGGTATTTATGAAATTTCAACCTCAATGACATCCCCATAATTATTTCAAACTACTAGGGACATTTATGAAATTTCAGTCTTAATGACATCCATGTAATTATCTCAAACTGTCAGGGGTAGTCCTGACTTTTCATCCTGCCGTAAATGGTAAAATACCAGATCTACCGAGATAAAAACCTGGGATTTACCCCTTTTACCCTAGACTACTCCGGTCAACTGGTTTGGCCAGAAATCTGAGTTTTCTCGGCCAAACCATGCTCTTCCACCTGCAACTCTAGGATCTACCCCAACCAAAAACCCTAGAAGGTCTAAAAACAGAAGGAGAAAGAGGGAAAAGAATTATCCAGACGAGCCCAAAGCTAGACGGTGACACGCACAGCGTTTCTCCAGCTTTTCCTCCACCTCCTCGATGCCGTCTCTCCCTCAAGCGCTGTCTGCTTCCTCTCTGGAGCTGTTCCAGCTGGTGAGCGCTAGAAAAGCTCAGTGGAGGTCCAATAGGTTTGCTGGGTTAGACGGCTGGGCTAGGCGGAGCTATGGAGACGCGAAGCTGATGGTGGTGGCTCGACTGGGGTGGCATCTCCAAGCTGCTGTGCTGCCCAGTCGAGCAGTAGAGAGAGAACATAGAGAGAGATTACGAGGGAGAGGGAGGAAAGAGAAGGGGGAAGAGGATCCCCGATCGAGTATCTCTCCTATATATATATATATAACCAACGACCTGGATTTGATCTAATTAGATTAGTGACCCAGATCTAATATTAAAATGTTATCGTGAACAGTAATTTTTTTACTATTTACCACGTCATAATAACACATTATCCTTAATAACTCCTGCACACGAACTCCAATTAAAGCGTAGGACATACCTACGGGTTCGTATTAACGCTCCCTACAACTTTCTTGAAAGAAGCTTCCCTAAATTCTCAACTTATCACAAAGTCACCTTTTTACAATAAGGTAAATAACATTTATGATTTCCGTAAACTGAATAATTCATATTAAACAGCTCGTAGTTCCGGAAAACATTTCAGACATACCGGAGAACTCGTATTAATATATTCTACACCCTCGGGATATATAATCTATTTTTCCCCAAACCGTAAAATCTCTTGATATTATATTCGAATATTAATTCGGAGAAAGCTAAAAGTACGATTATAACCCTCCGTAACCCGTCTGGTCCCTGTAAAAGGGTAAATATTGAGGCGGGGTGTTATAGTAACTATGATGTTGGCGTTTATTTGATATGTTGTATAGATTTCGGATATTCAATGATTTATCATTATGTCATTGATTAACTTTGTACGTCTATTGATGGTTCACAACATTAGTATGCATGCTAGGTTGCAAAGATATGAATGTTTTGTATGATCATCATGTGTACTTGCGTTCTAGAGTAGCGAGTGAGTGATTTGAGCATCATTCACATGAATCAATGTCTAGGTAGGGGTTCTCTAACCCCAATATCAGTACTGATATTACCTAGCTTTATTCATAATCTTTTAGATCTTAATGACTTCTAGGTGAGTGTTATACGAGAAAATCACTCTGGGCTTCATTCTAGATGCTAAGTCAAGTGAAAAACATCATTCTCTTAACATACCAAGTAAGAATGATTAATAGATCAAGTTCAACACTTCATTGACTTAGCTTGAGTAAGGATTTCCAAATGAATTGAACATGTTATTAAACACATCATAGGTGAAATCATTGTCTAGTGGTGAGAAGTAGTTCATAGCTAGTTTTTGTTATTTGATTTTCAAAACCAAAACCCCCAAATTTAGTTTTTGTTTTTGATATTTCTGTCCGCCAACTTTCTGATTTTTGTTACCATAGTAAAACTTCACAGTTTTCCCCTCTTAAATTTCGTGTGTGTCTAGTTTGTCCAGATTAAATTTCATAGTTTTTCTTTGTGTCTAGCTATAGTTTTTCTAGTGTCTGCTCTGTTTTTCATGGTCATATTTGCAATTGTTAAGTTATCACAATCATCTGCGAGAGACTCCTACTTTCATATACTATCATCGATAACTTAATTGTAATTTTAGGGTTAGTTTATAAATCTATTTTAGGCAACGGCCGAGATTTCTTGTACATGTTTATGGCAATATAAGTTTGGATGTCCAAGATTTCATAAGATAATATGAAGCGAAAACTCATAAGTTTGGCATAATAAATCCAGCTTGCTTCAAAAATAACCATTTCTTTTAGTTACTCCTAAAAGTAAGGTATACATACATTTCTTGAAAATAAGAACATCCCCTATTCGAAGCTTGCACATGCACACACACACATCTTCCATGATTTGAGAAGGGGACGTGAAGTTGGACCTTCAATGGAAGGTAATAAACAAATTTAACCATATCTTACGATCCATTGATGGAAAGTTTAAACTTGAAAAAAAATCATAAAAAGGGAAACTTCACAAAAATGCTCCAGGTTTGATAACACCCAAAGCCATGGTCATTTTAAGACTTCTCAAACATTAAGTCTAAAATCTAAAATAGGTTTAGGATTTAAAAAATTTCATCACCAACCCATATTGTAAGTCGAGTCAAAATAGGTTTTACCTAAACTCGTCCTAATTTAGTCGACCAACTCGGAGGAATCCTATAATTTATGGTTGAGTGCATGTGGGCCAACCTTAAATCTCAGACTCAAAATAAAGACGCGTCTTGGAAGAGAAAATGCGCTAAAAGACAAAAACATATCTCATATCAAAGCAAGTGAAGCCAAATGCGAGTGTAGAAGGAAATACTGATGTTTGGGTGGCCGACATGTTGGCCCAACGACATGTGAAGAGAATTGTTTGGTTTTGACTAGTCGTTGCTTTCAAAAAGGGTCACAAATCCAATGGCCTCTTTCTCCCATATTTCAAAATATAAGGCCAAGATCTCATAAAAATCAGAATTATCAATATAAATATTCTATATTCTAATATTACGGTAGTTGAAATCCTAGGTTGAAATCTAACAGTCATGGGGATAAATAATCTTAACTTGTTCATGAAATAAATTTCAAAACTGCAAAGAAAATTTCAAAAAATTTACGAAATATTTGTGCCCATTTGGAAATGAGTGTTTTTACATGAACTCTATAAATACCATTCATCTTCTTCATACTTCTTCACTCCAAACCTCTTCTATCTCTTCAAATCTTTATTCTCACAGTTGTTCTTTATCTTGCTAGCTTTCAATATTTTGTTTGCCAAGTATGTCTAAGAAGAAAGGAGGAAATTAGACACCTCAAGAAGATATTGCGGTGGTTACCATTGGTGAAGATTGTGAGATAAGAGTAATGCTCAAGAGAAGAGAAAAAATTGTGGGATCATATAAATGAAATGTATGACTCTCAAGCCACTCGATGCCGATGTATGAGGGGGAGGAGGGTGTGATGGTCGTTGGAGAAAAATTAGACCAGCATGCTTAAGATGGCGTGAAGCCCTTAATCAAGCGGCGACCAATCACTAAAGTGATCAAAAGTAGACAGATTTGGTAATAGTTCTTAATCTAGAAGATTAATTATTAATTTTAAAATAAATTTTTTCTATATTTGTGCTTAAATAAATTGGCATTAATTTTGTTAATTTGGAAATCGTGTGAACTACTATCAATTCTTATTTATAAAAATCAATTTATTATCTATCAGGATGTGTTATGAGTATAATGTACAATTACGCACTAATATTTATTTTCTTACATATATAGGAAGTACAAGCTAAGTCGATATATCGTGGATTGGTCCAAGGGCATAACTTTGAAAATGAGCATTGTTGGCCAATATTGAAGGATATCAAAAGGTTTAGCAATCCTCCATCTCTTGTTGACAAGAGAAGGTCATCAACTATTAACTTGGAGGACGAAGATGACACACCACTTGATGAATATTGGTGTACATCCCCCGCCAACACACCTGTGGATGTACGTCCCCTAAGCAAAAAAGTTCAAAAAGCGTCTAAGAAAAAGTGCAAACAAGACAATACATCTCAACTCTTAGAGCAAATGAAGAGAATTGTAGACCAAGGAGACTGCGATCCTGAGTATAGACTAAGCCTTAAGAATGAAGCAAAACTTGTCGAGTAAGGTGCGGATGATTCAACCACAATGACGGTGGATCCGTCAAAATTTTCATCTAAGAGTTGAACAAGAGTCTAGTGCAGGCGGACATCCTCAACCATCCACACCATATGCTGAAGGAAAAACCAACTCGGACTTATATATGCCGGTGCCCGAGACTCAATGGATGCGATAAATGACGTAATTGTATTTTCAGTGGATGTGATAAATGACGTAATTGTTCAACCTTTTATTTTAATTAATGAATAATTGTTGTACCCTATCGCTCCTATTTTGCAAGTATTAATCTACTATTTTTCCTTTGTCTTAAATTAATAAAATTGTTGCTTCATGTTTATCATAAATTATGAAGTAAATTTTGTGTCTCATTTAAAATTTTGCACACATATATACATTTTCTATTTTTGTTCATTGCAATAAACAGAAAAACATTTCAAATTAAAACATAAACACATCAAACCTAAGATAAAATTATGCAACATAGCATAGCATAAACACACTAAACCAAACCACATCATGGCCACACTATGTGGCTTATTGAAAACATAGAAATTCCCATGCAAAACTCATCCACAGTTATGTGCTTGCAACTTTATATTCCAAAGGTGAGTAATCAAGTCTTCTTGGAGGTTATTATGCACAATTGGGCATCAAACCTGTTGGTAGTGACCCATGGATTCTTCAAGTGTAGGAAGGTTAGGCTCAACATTTTGATCATCATCATACCTTTCATATATTTCAGCTCTTCTTGGTTATGTAAGGATCTCATCGAGGTCAAATGGTGTTTTTGCGTATTCTTCACGCTCATCGTCGACAATTATGTTGTGCAAAATAATGTTTGTCATCATGATGTATTGAATATCCCCCTACTCCATCCACGAACGGGTTCTTTGACAATCACAAAACGAGCTTGGAGAATTCTCAATGCCCTCTCCACATCTTTTCTGTACGATTCCTGCATCTTTGTAAAATGTTCTTGTGCTGGTGTAATTAGATTTCTATTTGTCTTCACAAAAGACCCTCATTTAGGATAGATCTCGTCCATTAAGTAGTAACATTGACCATATTGTTGTTCATCTACATAATACTTGACTCGTGGAGAATTTTCTTTGCAAATGTCGTTGAATAATGGAGATATTCCAAGGACGTTAATGTCGTTGAGGGAACCTGGAAGTCCAAAATATGCATGCCAAATCAAAGTATTGTATGATGTGATGGCCTTTAGAATGATAGTTGGGTTTCCTTATAGCTAGTGAAATGCCCTTGCCATGAGGTGGGGCAGTTTTTTCACTGCCAGTGCATACAGTCGAGACTCCCCACCATTTTAGGGAATCCTCTTTTGTCAGCAACATCAAGTAAACCGTTGTAAGTCCGCTTTTGTTGGATGACGAAGGTAATGCTTGTGGTACACATTCCTTATTGCTCTAGTAAAGTGTCGGAGAATATCCTTAACTGTAGATTTAGCTATGTCTAGAAACTCATCACACAAGTCTCCGGGCAGCATATAAGCAATCATCCTGATAACGCAAGTTAGATTTTGTTCAGTAGATAAGCTAACTCGACCAATAGCATCAGACTTTTGAACAAAATAAGGGTCGTGATTAGCAACGTTATGCATCATCTTGTCAAACACATGAGGCCGCATCCTATACCTTCTTCAAAACACATCATCTTCGAACCTGCACGACGATGTGAAGTATAAAGCTTTTAGTCGTTGATACATGCATTCTCGATCTCTTGCAATGTATCTTTTCCTTCTTTTGAACCACCCCATTGTGAATCTTCTTCTTGGATCCTCTAAATTTTCTGAGGCAGCTGCTTGCATCAACAGGGAACACTTCGATTTCTTGAAATTGAATCATCTTCCTCTTTCTTCAAGAGTTTCCACAGCCTATTCATTGCAACAACGAATTAGATAAATGAAAATATAAATAAGAGAAGTGATTGTGAATTAGTGAAGAATGCTCGAGAGTAGATTGTAAATTTATACATGGACGATTGGAGAGAAGTGGTGAAGATAGCCATGTAAGTTTTTGCTCAAAATGTTTGACTGAATTCCATCAAATTTTTACAACGTGTAAATCAATGTTTCATTGGTATCATGCTTTGGACTTCTTCTCGTCAACAATTTACCCTGGAAATTGAACTTGTATGACAAAATTACGTATGGTACCAAGATAATTGGTAAATAAGAGTTTGATTGAAGATAACTAGCGACGAAGAATGATAATGTTTTTGATGACCAAGATGATATATTGTTTAGCAAGTGAAAAAATAAATAAATTCTGGCTTACTTCCTAAATGAACATAAAATGATTATATATGAAGTATTAATTGTTATTGTGATTAAATAATAATATAAAATTATCAATGATTAAAATAAGTATGGGTTTGGGTTAAATGGGTTGGAGATATATAGTTCTTCTTAAACAACTAAATACTAACAATGAAATTGGATTAAAAACAAAACCCTAGGAGGGATACTTGGTCGAGGTGAGGCTGATTCAGTTTCCATGAGGTTTGACATGATTATGGTCTTCATCTTGTATCGACGACACACTTTTGCTTTTCATATCTGGTAACGACGGTTTCATCCAATGAAGGTTTGATGGACACGGCGCTCGATGACGATGAGGTCGTGTGCTTCTTGGCCGAATTTAGATTTGGATTTGTGTGGTGTGTTGTAGCAGCGTGGCTGTGAATTCTTGAGCCGTGAAGACGGCTTAATTCGATGCAGACGTGGCCGGAGCAACAGGTCGACCGATGACGCTGGTGATGGTGGTGCACGACGTGTTTGCAGCAAGATTAGGCTGTATCGGGTCAGCCAAATGGGCCAGGTACTAGTCTCATTCCTTGGCCCCGTTTTCACCTTTATTTTTTATATATGTAATTCGTTTTCTCTAACTTCTTTCCTAAGCTCATTTTATTAGGTCTCAAAGGAATAAGTTAGTTTTGCTAGTTTTATTCCAAAAAATCTCCATTGTATGGAGAATTATGGAACTCTTGTGTATTCTAGGGTGTCTTCGTTGTAGTACCAAAGGAGAGTCTTTGTTACCTTTAAGAATCCTTAAAGTTGTAATGATTAAGTCTAATCTATGAGTACTACCACAAACTCTTTATCTGTCTATAGTCGGTAGAGAAAGAGTATGTGATGACATTTTCTGGTTTACGGTAATATATCAAATTTGATATTGTTAAAAAAAGGGTTGGAGATGCAAAATTTATTGTTATAATTTATACAAGCATGTTTCGATGATAAATGGGGAGATGATGATACCCAAATAAGGAGAGGGTCTGGCATTTGCTTGAGATGTGGAAGAGCTTGTTAAACTCCTTTGAATTGCTAGAGTTGGACGTGATAAGGTGAAGAGGTTGTGATTAAGAAGAAAACTGTTTTGTTTGTTTTTACTTTTTTAACCCTTTCTAATCATATTTTTCTGTACAAAGTAATAAATAAACAGAGGGTAATTGCAAAATTTTACTTTGACAATTCCATAAACCAAATTGATTTAATTAATATTGATTGATTAGTTTGGATGATCTAAGATTTGTAAACACAAAAAACCATTTTTCATAATTTGTTATACAAATTAGGACACCATCTCAAACCAAAAACCATGTTATAAAAGGCTGACCCGGATTATAGTTAGAAAATGACTAAAATGCCTAACTTTATATCAAAAAGTACCCACATCGTCCTTTATTATCTTCAATCACTTATAGTCACATATTCTTTTGTTCCCTCTCATTCATCTGATCTACTCTTCTCTCTCTCACCTCTGATTTGCTCTATCACCTTCAATCTTCTCTCTCTCTCACCTTCAATCAACTCTTCTCGCTCTCTCTAGCTACCGTCATCCAATTCTTAATTTTTTAGTCTTGCTGCTATTGTTGCTGCAATCATCAGGTCTTGCTGTTATTGTTACTGTAAATCATTAAAACCTACGATCTTCTCTCTCACACCTCTGATTTGCTCTATCACCTTCGATCTTCTCTCTCACCTCCAATCAACTCTTATCTCTCTCTAGCTACCGTCATCCAATTCTTAATTTTTCAGTCTTGCTGCTATTGTTGCTGTAATCATCAGGTCTTGCTGTTATTGTTACTGTAAATTATCAAAACCTACTGCTACTGTTGCTGCAGATCAAAATGTATTGCTGCTATAGTTGATGTAGATCATAAAGTCTTGCTGCTACTGTTGTTGCAGTTCATCAAGTCTTCCTGCTACTGTTGCTGCAAATCATCAAGTCATGTTGCTACTGTTGTTGCAGAACAAAAGATCTTGTTGCTACTGTTGATGCAGATCATCAAGTCTTGTTGTTATTGTTGATGCAGATCATTAGATTTTGCTGCTAATGCAGATTATCAGGTTTTGCTGCTACTGTAGATTATCAAGTTTTAGATGTGTAAGAGTTATGCTACTGTATATTTTGTAGTATCAGATTTTTTTTTCTAGTGAATTTGGTAGTAGCAGTAGCTATTTAATCAGCAGCAGTTACATTACATCTGTTATTGTGTGCTACTGTACACATTTAGTGGTGGCAACAGAAGTTTTTTCTTGTGTAAGGCAGTAGCAGTAATAACATCGTCCTATTCGCGAATAGCAGCTACTAGCATCTAAGGCAGTAGTAACGACGAACATCTAATTTGACAATAGCAATTAGTGTGTTGGAAGGCAGTAGCACTTTAGACGAGTTGGAGCGCGTAGCACATTTCACAACGGAATATGTAATAAAGGTATTGTGATAAAATACATAGTGACACATGACATGTGAACATTAACTTGTCTTAATTTGTTAATTTATGTAATTTATTATGTAAGATATTATTTAAATAATTTAGTTGTAAACTGAAACTAATCGCTGTTTTAAATTTAGCTTTAGACAGTGCGATTGTTGTTGGAGTTGCCGTAAAAGCGCCGAAGTAAAACGAACTAGTAACGAACAGAGCCTAGACTCTATTTCATCCTTTCTTTCTTCACCAACTGTCACTTGAAAAGATGTAAAGTCCTTTGCCTTGTTTAGACCCTCACCCATCACAAATTGGGGAAAATCTTAGGGTTTTTCCTCAATGTGATTCCACTTTCCCTAATCAAAAACCCCCAAATTTTCCAGCTTTTCTTTCTCTGGGTTTTGCTTGGAATTTTAGTAATGGCGGATGACTTCGACGCTTCTCCGCTCATTGCTCCTACTCCGATCACCGAGCCCAGTGAGATCGACCTCGAAGCCGGCCCCGGCGAGCAAATCCAGTGCCGAATTTGCCTCGAAAGTGATGGTATTTCTCTTCTGATTTTGGTTTGGTTCATTCGCTCAATTGGGTTTTCTTTAATGAATATGAAAGTGGAAGCTTTAGTTTGATGATTTTTTGGAAGGTTTGAATCTTTAGTAGTGCCAATTATGCCCAATTTGTGTAAATTGATGATGGTAAGTTTGGGTGTGATAGTAAAAATTACGGCTAATTTTGGTGTAGAATTGTTTAAAGTTGTGATATTTTTCGTGTTATGTGTCAAATGGTGAAAGTTGAGTGGAGTAAAGTGGGCTCATCAGTGGCATTCTCTTTTGCACTCAGGTAGGGATTTTATTGCTCCTTGCAAATGCAAAGGGACTTCAAAGTATGTTCACAGGGAATGTTTGGATCATTGGAGAGCTGTAAAGGTAGGGGTGCACCCTATGGTTTTGCTTATACTGTTCTTTTCGACAGTTTGTGAAGTTAATTCAATGTTTCTGCCGTGTTGAACCACCCCAGTGTTTAATGCACTTACAGTCGTATGATGAGGGATTGACCGAGGACCAAGAGAGGGCGTTAAACAGTGGTGTGGTTCAATACGATTTTGTGTGCAAGCTTAATGGTCTTTTTGGATAACAGTAAGCTTAGTGTTTCAAGTCAGCTATATTGTGTATGATTAGTTGTTGCTACATTTTGCGGCGTATGATGGATAGCTAGTTCAGTGAAAGTTACTAAGTCATGATGCAAGCATTTGAATTCGGAAATGCTCTGTTTATGCTTGAACATTATATACCGGTGTCATGTATTACTAAAATTCTGTGGTTTGCATGTCAGTGTGCATGCGTTTTTTTTTAATAAAACAAAATTTTTAAGGATCGAGTTTGCAAATTAAATTCTGGGATAGTGTGGTTTGCGTACATTAGTTTATTCTTGTTGTGGTTATGGTGTAAAGTGAAGCTTGTTTAAATAAATTGCGTTCAATACTCTTATCTCTAGTATAATGTGTTAAAATCTATCTTGGCACCTGTTCTGCTACTTTCGGGTATTTCACAATTCTTGAATGTGTTGGAATAGAGACAAGCTAAAGTTTATGCTTGTCATGTGACTTGTACACTTAGTTAAATACTTTTAGTATATTGCACTAACATTATCTTTGAATAATTTGGAGATGAGCTTTTAAAGGTATTTGCATAAGAAGTTGGATGTAGATTATTAAATGTTCAAAACACAAGCGTGCGTCTGTATATATTTTATTTATTCAAGTTCAGGCTTTTTTCTTTGTGAGTGATATCTGAGTCGTATCTGAATCTTATTTTATTACTACTTCTATTTTCAGGAAGGTTTTGCATTTGCTCATTGCACAACCTGCAAGGCTCTTTACCATTTGAGAGTTCATCAAGCTGCCGATAGGAAATGGCGGACCTTGAAATTTCGATTCTTTGTGACCAGAGACATTATATTCATATTTCTCACTGTCCAGCTTGTAGGTCATTGTTTAATTACATTGAGTCCTTCGGTTCTCTTTGAGAGCTTGAAAGAGACATGCATTTATATGAACATTTTTGTTTCTCTGTGCAGGTGATTGCTTCATTGGCATATATGGTGTTTCTAATAGATGGTTTCCAGCAATCTTGGCTTCGTCTTGCATGGGGTTTTGATAGTGAACCAAGCTTTTACTATATATGTGGTAAAGTCTCAACTTTTAAGTGCTTTTATATGGTGGTAATAATAAATAATGTTAAACAGGAATACTAGTGCTAGACAATCTGCAAGGATGAATTTTTGTTGGTGTTGGTTTTTTTTTTATTTTTTCCTGGTATTATATCTGATTCTTATCTTGGGTCATTCTCATCAGCACATATGTGCCTGGTTCCTTGGCCTGAATAACCTCTGTCTGGTAACTGAATTGTACTTATGTTTGCTCTGCCATTTTCTCTGCGATTGTGAGTTTTGTGGTCAAGGTTCAGATAGATTAGGTTATGTTAGATACTAAGAGTAAGATCACATGATGATTATGCTATGTTGTAGTAGGAAGAATACATTTATAAAATATGCTAGATACGTACATTCGAATCGTTCTTGTAGATCTGGTTCTTTGTGGCATTGTTGGGGTAGATATCTTGTCCACAATGTTTCGAATTTCAATAAAGTTGCAGTTTATCATGCAAACAGATGAAAAATATATGCATTGTACATTAAGCAATTCTGGTTCATTAATCTCTTTAGTGTAGGAAAATTAAATGAATTACATAGTAAAAAATAAAGAATATGATGCAGGGAGGAGCAACTATTGGTGAGAGTGAATAGGGTGGGGTGGGGACTGGGGAGTGTTGAGAGAACAAGGAAACAGAACAGATTATAAAAAGAGAGGGTTTAAAAGGGAAATATATGAGAAGGGTTAGGGTTGAGGAAACAAGGCCAAGCCTTCAATAAGAAAAACTCAACTCATTCCAATCTGCCCCTGGGATTACATTAGAAAGCCATATTTATAGGCTTCAAATACAACCATTAGACTCCTAGAATACCATAAGACTAATAAAACTTATAAATAAGACCCTTAAATACTTAAATAAACTTAAATAGACATAAAGACACACTCAAGACCCTTGAGTATCCAGACTTTAATACTCTTAAAAACACAAGACTCGTAATTATTCTTTATGAACTGAAAATTAGCTTAGCAAGACTTGTAATTCCTTAAACTACCACGGAGGCTTTCCTTTCAACTTAAAGGGGTTGGGCTTATTCTTTGGCTTTCAAAGAGGATATTTCTGTTCCAGCCAGCTTATGGCTGCTCCATCAGAATATCCCTATAGGAAAGATATATTAACTTTGCTAGTGAACAAAAACATTGGTAGGAATGGAAATAGCAAAGAAAGAGAGAAAAACTAAGTGAGCAAGCTAAAAACAAAAGAGGAAGGATTTGAATAACAAATATATTGGTCTGCGTATGTGCAGACGTATATTGCTTTTATTCACTTATTCAAGAGGCAACAAACGATGTGTAAATTGTCGCGGTGGGAGCGTGGTTGGTGCTTTCTAATGAAAATGAGGCCCACAGTAAAGCCCATACTAGAGTTAAGAAGAGAGCATACAAAGCCTGATACTTTGATCTGGCGAGGTCACATGAACCCTACTTGGGATTTACTTAATTGACAACCCCAACAAAAAAATCAATAAATGGGGGATGAGATTTAAAGCAAAAATTATTTGCTTTCAGAAAATTTAAAGGAGTTTTATAAGTCTGGAGTGGTTTCAAGAGTCTCGATTAATGTTACATTTTATTAGGAATGAGAGGCTTGTGCTCTGAGATCAAAAAAGTGAGAGGCGAGCAGGGTATTCTTACGTATTTCAGAATTTCTACTTCATGTGAGTGATTCACAATCATTAGGCTGTGAGGCCTTGTACTTAACCCGAGTGATTCCCTGATCCAACCAACATAACCCAGGATAATAATTTTGCCTTAGTTTTCTGTGTGATCTTTCGCTCTACTGCGTTATTTGTCACTGGGATCACTATTTTGCTATCCCTCCATCTCTATATCGACCTTTCTATAGGGCTCTAAACTGCTAGTAGTATGGTGTTTTTCAATTTTATAAGTGAGTATATGTTATTCTTCACGGCCAATTATGCTCTAGCAGCCCATTTTGGACAACTTATCACCAACAGTCAATTTGCATCTTGAAAAGGAGCCGTTAAGATCCCTAGAATTGTTTTGTCCAGTTTGGGCCTAAAGTAGTAATCAAAGCTCCTTATAATATCTAAGAAAGCTACCTGATAGTAGTGTCCAATTTGCAACTGTCTGAATCTTTTTTCTTTTGATCAGTAAATACTATAGAGAAGGGAGAACTGGATATTGTTTTGATTAAATGTCATAGCTGGATTCATTGAAACTTCTGTTACATGGATGGATGGAAGGGTTGCTATTGAAAGAATTAACATGTATGTAGTTAGCTGATAGAGATATTTTATGAAAAGTGAAGGTCAGCTGTTTACAATATAACTTCTGTTTTGTATAATCTTAATTGAACTTTCTGTTTCTATATAGTTATAATTGGTCTGCAAAGAAGAAATTAATTTACGAAGATGCTAATGGGGCCAATAGATTTATTCATGACTTGATTGGACTTGTGAAGGAAGGCTGTAGTTTGTCACATTAGCATTTTATTATGAGTATCTTTTACGAACTCAGATCCTCTCCTGAGCTTCTTAATCACCTGAGCTGCCTAAGCTCTTCACCACAGCGTGACATGTGTATAAAACCTCATCTAATGGCTTATGTTAGTTTTCATGAATTTCCAAAGCAGAGAGGTAAACAACCCAAAATGGAAAAACAAAATCCTTGCAGAATGAATTTCCATGGTATTCATAGGTCCCCTTTTTCATATCTTCCTTTCAAGATTATTAGGAAAACATATGATCTCATAATGAATCTTGAATATGAGAATCAAGCGAAACTGTTATGGGTTGTGCAGCAACTATGAAATCAACATTATACTCCAGATCGATCCGACTATGGAAGCCATGAACTCAAAAAGGAAGAACTAAATGACCCACCCTGGAATCGCTCTTCTGCTTTTGTTTAGTAGTATAGTTCTGAGTAGTATGCGATAATTTGTGTTTCTTCTGGTTTCTCGGGATCTTTCTATTGCTTATGGTTTTGAAACAGAAAAAAAGAGAGAAAAGAGATGCGATAATTTGTGTTTCTTTTGCCTGCAAAGAAATCTTTGCTGCTGATGTCTGTGGATTTCTATTTCCAGCATGGGAGTTGATTTCTCATTTGATTTGTTTCATGCATATATCAATCATCTTTACTTTTTTTGTTCTCTGGGTTAATACCTGTTTGCCTATTTGGCCTTGCTAACTCACACAATCATGCTAATGAATACAGGAGCTTTGCTGTTCTTCGCGTTGCTTGGATTATCTGGGTGCTTCATTACTTGTTATGACCGAAGAGTGCGCAACGATTTGGCTCAGCCTTGTCGAGAGTTATGTCTTTGTTGCTGCCAGCCTGGGTATAAGTTAATTTTAAGAATATATGCCCTAGTTGCTACTAATGATTTGGTTTACTGGCTGTTTTGAAAATCATCATTATCCTCATTTTCTACCTCTAAAATGATTAAACATGTTATATACATGTGCGCGCGCACTTTGGAATTAAAATATAGAATAACCTAAATCTTTCACAGGCCAACACGATTTCGATAGTATCTCATTGTACCTGATGAATGCTTATTCCGATTGTAATATTTTTGATGTCATCATATGACTTTTCTGCTTTTAACATTTTCTGTGATCATCTTCGTATTTGGTTTAGTACTTTTTGGTTGACTGGATGAAAAGTCGGCCACTGTTATGTCTCTTAGAATCCAGAGACTTATTCAGCAGGATAGGGAAATAGCTTATTTTGCACATGATTGCTTAAGTCTTGACTAGAAATTTTCACACATGCTTGGCATATGATCTGAACAATATTGTTAAAGAGAACATAGGGTGTTGGGGAGTTAAGAAGTTAGCTGCAGAAAATAAAAACGTCAATGAAGACTACTTACAAACCCCTTCAAGGAATTAATATAGCGAAGTTAAAATTGCAGAATGGGAAGTTTTGGCATAAAAATCAATAAACACTCCTGATTATATGCAGTATAGATTACCGCTTGGTTAGTTTGTTTTATTACTAGTCTTCAAAGTTGGATACTGTATTTTTGACACAACATGATGGCTTCATTTGTGTTCTGTTCAAGAAGTTTGATGATATCAACTCAAATTTTGTAGTTGGGTTTAGAGGAAGGGCTGGATATCGTGGTGTCCATCACAACCCACGCTCTTATAGTTTGTGCTATGTATTTATGCTCCACTTTCTGCTTAGTAGAACAATAATTCGTTAATCATTCAGTGGTTTGTAGGAGACTTCATTAATTGATTTGTGTGTGTGTGTGATGGGAAAGCTCAATTTCATTTGATTGAATAGTTGACCCAGCTCCTTGTTGTTTGAAGAAAACCTCCGCGCACGCCTGTGATGGGAAACATGCTCAATTTCATTTGATTGAATAGTTGACCCAGCTCCTTGTTGTTTGAAGAAAACCTCTGCTTTAATTGGTATTTTTTCATGAAAAGCGAAATGAGATAACAAATCCAGTCTTTCACTAAGTTTTCGAATAGCTGTCCCGAATTCAAGTTGAGTATAATTTGTGAATCAATTATTTTGAGTTACCTCTGAACAACATGACTCAGTTTTACACAATCCCTGCAGTGCCTGTGCAGATTGTCATTTACCTGGCACTCTTTGTATGTGGACCGACTGTACCACATGCTGGGGAAGTTGTGCAAGTATGGCCGGAGAATGTGGTTGCTTGGGAGGTGCTGGTGAAGCAGGGCTTCCAATCTTATTTATAATGGCTCTGATTGTACTGGGGCTTTTTACAATGATTGGGATATTCTACAGTGTACTGGTAGCTACAATGGTTGGACAAAGGATTTGGCAGCGGCATTATCATATACTTGCAAAAAGGATGCTGACAAAAGTGAGTTGGGACCCCTACTTCTATTTGTGTTTTCTGTTTTTTGTTTTGTTATCTTTCGGACGTGCTTCTATAATGTGTGTGTACTGCACTACTAATAGTTAAACACCAGGAGTCTAGGACCATAGACCTGTATCTGAACCAAGTAGACGGGACCACATTTAGGAGCATACTAAACCCTTCACATGGTCAACCATGTCATTGATGTGATATAGTACAGTAGTAAATCTAATCTCTAATGTGAAACATGATTGAAGTCTGCATCTCCTGAATTAACAAGGTTGCAATTTAACATTGTGCGTAGAAGCAATTTTTCGCTAAATCATGAAAATGCAGTTTGAAAATGCAAGGGAACACTGATCCTTAAGATTTTGAGTGTTCCCTCTTGTTCCATTTTGGCACCATGAACTTTTAATTTCGGAAGCTTATTTCCTAAACTTAGCACTATTTTAGTTGTTTTTCTTTTATGATGAATTAGTAGATATTCCCTTCGAACAGACTCTAGGTAAAGAGATTATTATAGCTCAGGCCACAAAGATTGAAAGTTTCTACAGTCATGATTAACACACTACATATTCAACTTTTCATTTCTTCATTTCTCATTGCTTCTGGATATTGTCTTTACTGGAAGTTTGTTGTAAATGATTTACTCATGTAGGAATACGTTGTTGAGGATGTTGATGGTGAGATGACAGGATCTGATTGGTCTGCCCCACGTCTCCCACCAGAGCATGTTCAGCAGCTGAAAACCCTTGGCCTCATGTAGATTTGAAGGTCTTGTTACCAAGAAAGATAACTTCATTATTTAACTTCCGAGTCTGATTTGCTTTAATCTAAAAGGAGGAGTATATGGTAACTGAACATATCCCAGAGGTATTTCAAGTTCATTTTGTAAAATTTTGTGAAAAGTGTTACCTTTTCAGCAGTGTAAGAAATCAAGAGTAGGATATCTCAAATAACTAACATGTATATCAATAATTTTTTCAAGCCAACACATTGCTGTTGGAGACCAATTTTGTATTTTTGATTTTGAGAAAATTTTATGAACTTTTTCTCATGATTTCCGCTTTCCATTAAACAGTATTATAAACTAATGATGGAATATTGTGCATCACTACAATTTGGAGCATTGCCTTGTATTCAGTATTCAGCCCTCATTCAGTGTGACTACGTAGGAGCATATAGAGGAAGGGTCCTCCCACGTTTGAAAATCCAGAAATCATGCCATTCACAAAAATGACCAAAACGAAATAGACATGACCAGAAACGCTGGACAGGGAGGAAACATTATTATGTGAACTGTGTCAAACGAGGCCTGGTACCATCTTAAATGTTTCATTTTCCAAGCTCTTAGTGCAGACATGAGAAACTAGTGAATGTGCTGCAGACGATTGACCATAACTAGTTGTTACCTTACAGATTATGGGTTGAGGCGAAAATTATTTCATGCACCGTCGGCGGAGGTGGCAGCGGTAGCAGAGGTGGCGTATGGAAGGGGAGGATGTGGCAGTGGTGGCGGTATGGACAAGTGACGCCGGCGAGGACCATTTTTCAGCGAGGATGATGAATTTACGACCGTACCACTCCCCTTAGAGGGAGGTGCACCGAATACTCTCCAGGGTTGAGGTGCCATTAGTACTAGCTGAGGATTACGTCATACCACATGAGTGGAGCATCCAAATAATGCGGTTGCGTTGCTATCTTACTTATCAGGGTTGTTTCTGGAGTAAATTTGCTAGCCAGCAAAGATTGCAACTGTGGTTGATGTTGACCAAAATAAGAAAATTACAAATCAAAGGTAATCTCTTACTAGATTCTGCTAGCTCCTTATCATCTACCTCATGAATAACAGGATTTACAGCTCCAAGTTTCTAACAGATTAAGCACCGAACATGGTTATATTCATTTTGTGTTTTGTATTGCTTAGCAGTGAATAGTCTAAAAAAATCTACTAAATGCACTAAAGTATAATCGATGAGCCAAAGCTGGAAAACAATTTATCTCCAGATGGATGTTTTGACATATTACTTCTGAAGAAGGCAAAATCTGAATCCCAAGCCAGACTTGAGTTCAATGACAGAAGTAAAGATAAGCATTCGCTGAACTTGCAATCAAGTCATTGGGAGGAATTTAGTGTTCAAGAGCTGTTTTGTTGAGGTATACGTGTTTAATTCAGATCAACAAGGTTGAAAGACTTGTGTAAGTGGTAAAAACACTCAAATGCAACGATATTGGGAGGAATAAACTTTCTAATATTTTATCCATCTCATCATAGAGGTTTATATAGAAGTTTACAAGGAATACAAAAGGTGACTATTAACTATAGAATAACGAAAATTAATCTGCCACATAAATACAATATATTTACATTCTTATTCTGACTCACGCTAACACTCCCCCTCAAGTTGGCGCATATACATCAACCATGCCCAACTTACCTAGTGAGTCATAGAGTGTCTTCTTGGAAACCCCTTTAATGAGTATATTTGCAAGCTGTTCTTCAGTTGGAACAAATGGAAAACTAATAATTTTAGCATCTAGCTTTTCCTTTATGAAGTGTCGATCAACCTCCACTTGTTTAGTACGATCATGTTGAACTGAATTTTGTGATATATCAATTGCAGCTTTGTTGTAAATACAACTACATAGCCTTTTTGGGATGAACACTCAAATCACGTAACAAATTCCTTAGCCATTATAATTCACACACTTCATGGGCCATACCTCTGTACTTAGCTTCAGCACTGGATAGTGTCACAACATTCTGTTTCTTACTCTTCCATGTAACCAAATTACCCCCACAAAGGTGAAGTAACCTGATGTCGACCTTATGTATGTAATGTTTCCATCCCAATCTGTATTTGTGAAGCCACAAACATCGAGAATGTTGTTGTGTTTGAAAAACATTACTCCTCTTCCTGGAGCTGACTTCAAGTACTTTAAAATTCTTACAACAGCATCCATGTTACTCTCGCTTGGGTTATGCATGAACTGACTCACAACACTCACTGCATATGCAATATCTGGTCTAGTATAAGTTAAGTAAATCAAGCGCCCAACTAATCTCTGATAGCGATCTCGATCAGTAGGCTAGGTATCTGGTCTGGATATTCTGCTAGACAATGGTTCTGCTCAATAGGTGTGCAATCCAACATACCAGTCTCTGTCAATAGATCGAGGATATATATCCTCTAGCATAAGTAGATCTCTTCTCTCCCTCTTGCTACCTCAATACAGAAGAAGTACTTAAGATCACCTAAGTCTTTCATGTCAAACTCCGAGGCCAACTGCTTCTGCAACCTCTCCATTTCAATTGTATCATTGCCAGTGGTTACCATATCATCAACATAAATAATCAAGGTTGTTAACTTCCCACCTTGATGTTTTAGAAACAAGGTGTGGTCTGAATTACTTTGTTTGTAACCAATCTTATGCATGAATTTTGAAAAACGCCCAAACCATGCACGAGGTGACTGTTTGAAACCGTATAAAGACTTTCTTAATTTGCACACAAATTCATCTGGAGAACCAGCTAAATACCCAAGTGGAAGACTCATGTACACCTCTTCGGCTAATTCTCCATGCAGGAAAGCGTTCTTGACATCAAACTGACGGAGTGGCCAGTTTAAGCTAGCAGCAAAGGAAAGTAGAACCCGAATAGTATTCATTTTGGCAACTAGAGCAAATGTCTCATTATAGTCTATTTCATACGTCTGAGGGAATCCTTTTGCAACAAGTCACGCTTTATATCGGTTTACTGACTCATCCGCATTGTGTTTCACAGTGAATACCCAACGATAGTCTACCGCCTTCTTGCCTTGTGATGGATGCATAAGTTTCCATGTATCATTCTTCTAGAAACGCATCCATCTCTTCCTCCATTGTCTTCATCCATTTTGGATCCCCTAACACATCCTACACTTTGTTAGGTACTGATACAGCGGATATTTGATTCACAAATGACTCATATGACTTAGATAATCTTCTTGTTAACATATAATTGGCTAATAGGTACTTTGATTAGCATGAACAGTGGGTTCATACCTTTTTACTGGTTGACCCTTAGTAGATCTATTTGACAACACATATTGTTTAACACTAGACTCACTATTGCTTGTACCAATTGGTTGTGAACATACCTCAGTTGAGTGATCTTCCGTATCAGGGAGTTATGGGTCGGGGTAGAAGTAATAGCAGAATGGACAGTTGTGTCTTCAGCTCCATCTTCAGGCATTGAAATTGGTGATTCAGGTTCCAGGTGAGCCTCTACATCTGAATTATGGGAAACAAAGATCTCCATTAGAGCCGCAAAAGTATCTAGACTTTCTTCTTGTTTTTCCAATTCCTCCCCCTCACCATGATACAAATCTTCGAAATAAGAACTCTTTCCATGGAGAGATGTATCGGAGGATGAATAATAACTCATATCCTCAAAAAAGGTAACATCTATTGTGACATAGTTCAATCTGGTAGGTGGATGATAACACTTGTACCCTTTCTAATATTACTCATAGCCAACAAACACACACTTAACTGCTCGAGCATCAAGTTTAGACCTTTGTTTTTTAGGGACATGAAAAAAAACAACACAACCAAAGACACGAGCAGAAATATTCTGGAATGAGAGAATAGAGACATGAGATGCAAGAACTTCAAAAGTAATTTTTTCTTGAAGGACACTAGATGGAAGGCCATTGATTAGATGAGAGGAGGCTAGTACAACATCTTCCCAAAGATGCTTAGGCATATGAGCCCTAAAGAAAATGACACGAGTCATATCAAGTAGGTGATGATTTTTCTTTTTGGAAACTCTATTTTGTTCTGGTGTATGTGGACATGCAGTTTGATGAACTATCTCATGGGTCTGGAAAAATTCTTAGAAACATGATTAACATACTCCCCCCCATTATCGAAACGAATGACTTTGATGGTGCTATTGTATTGTGTTTGAACAAGAGTACGAAAAACTTGAAAGTCTGGGAAGACTTCATCTTTGGTCCGTAGAAGAACAACACATGACAATCGAGTACAATCATCAATAAACAACACAAAATATCGCATACCAGATACAGTGGGTTCTCTAGAAGATCCTCAAACATCAGAGTGAATTAACTTAAAAGGCAAAATACGTTTATTAGAAACATTAGGAGAATAAGTAACATGATGGCTCTTAGCCAAGATACAAGTTTCACATTGTAAAGTAGACTCATCAACACCAATGAACAAAGTAGGCATGGTTTTTCTCATAAGACTAAAGGGTGGATGCCCTAAGCGGCGGTGCCACAACTAAACTTCACTCAGTCTATCAGAATTTAAAGTCAAAGCGACGCGGGACTGTGCTCCTGGTTTCTCCCCTGTATGTCTGATCCAGACGGAACAACCTGCTCGTAGATACTCCCGAACGATTATCTCACTGGTGAGAAGATCCTGAAAAACAACATATATAAGATAAAAGGTTACAAAACATTTAGACTCAGTGTTCAATTGTGGGACAGATATTAAGTGATGTAACAAGTCAGGAATATATAACACGTTATCGAGTTCTAAAGTGGGAGTAACTCGAACTGATCATGTTCCTAATACTAGAAAAGCTTCATCGTTAGCATTAGTAACATGTGATCCTAGTGGGGAAGATAACTTAGTAAAATAAGACTTATTGTAAGTCATTTGATCACTAGCACCGGAATCAATAATCCAAGTATCAGAACCAACAAAGTTAGAGATCTATAAAGCCATACCAATCTTACCACGACCAGCTATAGAGGCTGTGGGAGTAGCTTCACTAGTGGTATGATGATCTTGTCCAGTCACTCCATAGAAATCAGGTTCGTGAATCAACTGAACTGCAGTTGCTTTAGCTTTAGGACAGGAGCCAGAAATTTTGGGTCTGAGGTGTGGGTGTAGCTTATAACAAGTCTGTCGAACATGCCCGAGCTCGTTACAGTAAGAGCATTGACGAGGACGGTAACTGAAGCTAGATAGCGGGCCTTGTTGATGGAGTGGAACAAGATTCTGTTGCTGGAGGGGTGGATTTGGTGGTTTGGCTTGAATGGCTAGGCTAGACACTTCAACTCATGCTTGGTTGCGGCAATCCTGCTGAGACTCATCTTTCCAAATGTATGTAAAAGCAACAGTCAAGCTGGGAGGATCAGACATTCTCAACAATTCTCCTTTCGCACTGTTATGTTTTGCATCAAGTCCTCTTAAGAACACGTGAACCCTTTCGAGCGCTTTCTCCTTCTGGTACCAGATAATATCCTCAGGGTTCTTGATCTTACAAGGACGCTTCTAATCTATTTCGGCTCATACATTCTTCAGCTTTGTGAAATATATAGATACTGATTATCTATTCTGTTGCATTGCAGCTACTTTGCACATCAACTCATGAACTTGAATAAAGTCAGACTCATTTGTATAAAGATCTGCTAAAGTCTTCCATATTGCCTCCGCAGTTTCACACTCCTCCACTAACTGTACCACGTCATCATTCATGGCTTTGAACAAAGTTCTCATCACAGCTCCATCATCATCCTCCCATTTGGCAAATGCATCTTCACTCGGAGCTTTGGTAGTTCTGGTCACATGTCTCATCTTGTGCATGCAACGAAGATGAAATGACATCAGTTTTTTCCAAGTCCGATAATTGATACCGTTGAGTTTGGTACCCCCAAATGAACCACCATCTGAGCTTCAAACTGAAACTTTAACTTTCTGAACTTCGTTGGTCTTGGTAACCAGCTCATTTTGATCATCACACGTCATTGAAAAAGTTGAAGTACGTAGCGGAAGCCTTAAGAAGTCTGTATTGAGTGAGCCTCTACTTAGGTAGATTTCCACTAAAGTGAAAATGTACTTAGGTAAAGAAACAATGTGATAAGCCGGATCTAGTTTGTTGGACTCGAGCACAAACTAGATTGAATAGAGAGTGGCGGATGAGATGGACCGAGTCAGCGGGTCAGCGGGTCTAGGTCGGGTCAGATCTGGGTCGATTGTCGGATCTGAACAGGGTCGAGTCGGGTCTAGACCGAGTCAGATTGGATCTGTCGGGCAGGTTGGGTTAGAAAAAATGGAGCAGTCGGATCGGGGATTGGATTTGTGCACAGCAGATCGACTTAGCCGGATCGAGGAAGGCAGCAGATCGACTCGCCGGATCGGGGAACGCAACGGTGGGTCTGGGCTCTCCGGATAAAGACTCGTCGGGGGATCTAGGCTTGGGTGGAGGATGGGGCAGTCGGGTCGGGGATTGCCAGCGTCCTGGACAGAAGCGGCGGTGGCGGCCTAGACACAGAGGATGGAGCAGCCGGTTCGAATAGCAGAGATAAATGGAGGCGTTGATGATGATGATGAAGGTGTTTCGGTCTCGAATCTGCACTCTCCGGTCTCAGGTCTGCACTCTTCGATCTCGGGTCTGTAAACCTTGTATGGACTGTACGCTTCCAGGATGGAGCTGCGGATATTTTGACTGGAAAAGGATTGAGCAGCCGGGTCGGGCTTTGTGGCGGATAACCGAGATGGGGTAGATGACACTAGTGGAGTAAGAGCAATTGCACTGCCAATTTGCCAATTGAATTGCCCCTGCTAATTCACTATTCATTCCAAATTAGCAATTGCCTTTCCTTTATCAATGCACCAGTTAAAGGCAATTTGCCTGCTAATTGATTCTTTACAATTTCATATTGAATAATTTATTACTTAAAAATGTTAAACTTGTAATTTGATTAATAATTAATTAGATTAATCGTGCAACAATCATCATTGTTACAAATATTAGTTTTAAAAAATTACAAAATATTTTAATAAAAAAACAAAATATCTTATTATTTCCAAGAAGATACTCACCCAATCTTCACTAGACACGTGTCAATTTCAGATACCGTTATCTTCTAGAAATATAACTCGGATATTTGATAAGATTTCCGACCTATCTTTATGTGACACGTATACTTATCGAAAACTTTTTATCTTTCAAATTGTTAATAAATAACCTTCATACTTCGTTCTCTACTCACTCATTTTCTAACATTCTATACCTTCATCTCTTTTAGAATATCATCACTCATCTCATTCTCCTCTTTCAATGGATGAATTAAACAGGTGGTTGCTAGAAAAGGAGCGTGAAAATATGGAAGAGTTGGAGCGGATTCAAATTACAAACTCTCAAGCAGTTGCAATGGTGGCGCAATACCAACTAGAACAGACACCTAGAATTAAACAGGTGGTTGAGTTTATTTACTACTTTATTCAATTCATAACACTTTTATTTCATGAAATTTAAATTACATAAGTAGAATTTAAATTACATAAGCAGAATTTAAATTACATGATATCCTAAACAATTTATATCGGAAAATATAACTAATCAAAATGAGGCATGTAGGCATCACTGCTACCATTATCAAACAATGTTTTTGCCATAACACTTCTCTTCCTTGTTTTCCACCAACGTTTTTCATCTGGAGACATGTTACTAGTATCTGTGCCCATAATTCTTGCATCCTCTTTCGCCTCTTCAAATTCAAATACCCTCCTTGAGTGAGCAGCCATTTCTTCATTTCTTTGCCTCACTATCTCAAGAGAAGCTTGTGTTGATTCAGCCATGCATTTGATAGAAAGAGCCATACTTTCAGCAGCATCTTGCACTTTCTTTCCTTTCCTCTTTGCTTCTTTGGCTCTCTTTTGTCCCATTGGTCTCGGCATAGAGCTTGATGGTGTCTCCAAAACAATATCATCTTCCAAGTCATTGGAGACTCATTTTCGGTCAAGTCAATTGGAGACTCATTTTCGGAGGCTATAGGTGTCGAATATGATGCCGGTTCTCGATGAGTACTTGGTGGATCAACAAAAGTAGGGTGGTTCTTAACCTTCTCCCAACATGCCCAATGATCAAATTGCTTAGGATGTTTTCCCATGAAGATAGATTGAGCTTGGTTCATCTAAAAAGAATGAAACAATTAAAATCTACCAGCATAATCCAAATATTTGTTAGGGATCAATTTGACTATAAAACGTAAATAATAGTAACGTTACAATTATTAATATAAGAAAAAAAAACCTGGTCCATCATGTTGGTGCCGCTCGCTATACGATTGCGAGCTCTAATTTGTGCATTGTGCCAATCTTTGAGCACCTTTTTCAGCCCCCGAAATTTAGATTGGAGAGCACTAGCGGTTCGGCTTGTTGGAGGACCATGCCAATTTTCCACATAGTCGGAAAAAATTTGGTCCCATAACCCTGAAAGGGATCTAGCCTTGCCGGTGATCGGACACACGGTTAGGCGTGCCCAAGAATCACATAATTGAACTTGCTCTTCTTCTAGCCAATTGCAATTGGATTCTCCCATGGTTTGATAGATAGGAAGAAATATAAGCTAAAAATTGTTGAAGGAAGAAGATGGGGAGGTAAACTTTCAAAAGTTTTGGTGTGAGAAATTGTAGAAAGACTGAAAGAGTACTATGGCTATTTATAGAATTTGTATGAGTTTTTTTTAATTAATTACGAAATAAATATATTAACAGAAACAGAAAAAAGAATATTACCGTTGTTTTAATTATAGCCATAGGATTTAAATCCAATGGCTGAGATTAAAGAGACGTTGCCAATTTGCCGTTGAAAAGGAGACGATGGAGCCGTCTGGCTTTTGGCAGACAGTGGGGTCCATTAATTGGTCGAGCCAAAACGATGGCCAATTTTCAGCAACTCAATTGCCTCGGCAATTACTGTTTCATAGGGCCCATCAGATTGCCTAGCTGAAAAAAGGCCGGTGCATTGTGTTTTTTGTTGAAATCAAGTGGGACCCAGCAATTGCCCACCAAATCGATTGATTGGTGCAACTGCTCTAAGGGATGAGACAAAAACTGCACCGATATTAGGAGGTTGACCAGCTTATTGATCTGAAAAAGATAAAAAAAATTGCTTCTCCACAATCAAAAAAATATAAACGACCACATATGTAAATCTCAACAACGGTGACGAAACATACTAAGCGTACTTCCCGGGTAAACTCGTGGTCCCTTTACCGAGGGAAGCCACTCCGATGCTTAAGTTAGACACTGTCAATTAAGCAGAAAACTCAAGAATAGTCAAGAAGTTGCGCGTCCCTTTACCGGGAGGCCCACGCTGGTGGGCAATGGGTGGGAGAATAGCGGGTGGGATGTATGCACTGTCAAAAGTTTGCGGGTTTCCATAACCCGGAGGATTCCCTTCTGGGGTAATGACATCAGCGAGTCTGGCTGACGTCCCAATGGCATTCGCCCTTTGAGTTAGGGTTGCTTGAAGAAGCCCATGCTCGGCCTGGATAGTCGCTAATTGCTCTCTTACCGTCATTAACTCGGCATGTTCTCGAGTAGATTGCTCCTTCTGAGCGAGAAAATCCTTTTTCAAGAGCTCAAATGCTGCTGCCAAATCTGTTTGGCCAAACTGGGTCTCGGAGGCCCCCGGGTTATCATCCCCTGAGAAATTAAGCCTCCTAGTTGGATCTTGTTCTGCCATTTCCACCGTCCTTCAAAATATTAAGCGGGAGGTCTTGAGTTCAACTCTCAGTGAAAGCACCAATTGTTCCCGGGTAAACTCGTGGTCCCTTTAGCGGGTGACACGACTCCAGAAATAGCGTACTTCCTTATATTCCGAGTTTTCCTGTGTAAAGAACAAACACGTCAAAGAGGCGTCCCCGGGTTTACCGAGGGAAGCCACTCCGATGCTTAAGTTAGACACTGTCAATTAAGCAGAAAACTCAAGAATAGTCAAGAAGTTGCGCGTCCCCTTACCGGGAGGCCTATGCTGGTATTTATGGTAGCATTAAAGGCAACCTGCCTTGTCCTTTTCCAATGTGGGAACAAACTCCCTTGCTTTTCCTTAACTTTACGATGAACTGGGCCCTGACAAAGGACCCATAGTGGCTTCTCATATCTGATTGGGCTTTCACCCTGTAAACAACACTTCAAGTACAATAAACAATGCATATTTAATAATTGACCAGACATTTGGAGGTACTTTCTTGAGTTGTAACCCGGTAAAGGTGAAATATTAGGTTCCACCTATAAACATGGCGCTAGAAGGAGGGTTTAGGAGGAAAGAAGAAACAGTACAAAAATCATCCCAAAACACTCAAAAAGGAGGAAAGAAGAAACAATACCTTACTTGTAAAGGCCTGAAGAGGTTTTTGAGATCGATTTAAGTTTGGGAATCAAAAGAAACAGCGACAAAAGAGAGCGAAAGCAAAAAGCACGAAAAAGTTATCGGTTTGGAGGTGAGACAAAACTGTCACCCTCAACCCCTATTTATACAGTTAGGGGCGTGCACTGAAGGAAGTTTCAGTTTCTCGAGGGAAACGACACGTGTCACGCATGCCGCTTCACAAAACCGAAAAACTTTTCAGTTTCCCCCCACTACAACCCGGAGACGTCGTTTTGAATTCTCAACGTAGAGAGTGTCTACGGGTTACGCTTGCGTACGGACTTGGGGGACTGGGTACCCCGGGTTTGGTTGATAACTTTGTAACCCGGTAAAGAAAAGATTTTAAGTCCCCACCCAAGCGTACCCCTTGACTGAGGACTTGGGGGACTTGTTTATAGGTGGAACCTAATATTTCACCTTTACCGGGTTACAACTCAAGAAAGTACCTCCAAATGTCTGGTCAATTATTAAATATGCATTGTTTATTGTACTTGAAGTGTTGTTTACAGGGTGAAAGCCCAATCAGATATGAGAAGCCACTCTGGGTCCTTTGTCAGGGCCCAGTTCATCGTAAAGTTAAGGAAAAGCAAGGGAGTTTGTTCTCACATTGGAAAAGGACAAGGCAGGTTGCCTTTAATGCTACCATAAATACCAGCGTGGGCCTCCCGGTAAGGGGACGCGCAACTTCTTGACTATTCTTGAGTTTTCTGCTTAATTGACAGTGTCTAACTTAAACATCGGAGTGGCTTCCCTCGGTAAACCTGGGGACGCCTCTTTGACGTGTTTGTTCTTTACACAGGAAAACTCGGAATATAAGGAAGTACGCTATTTCTGGAGCCGTGCCACCCGCTAAAGGAACCACGAGTTTACCCGGAAACACGATATAACTACAATATATTTACATTTCTATTATGAAGTACACTCACAGAAACATAGAGTGATCCTCAAGAGCAAAGCTATTAGCTTTCTAGAGCTTTTCACGATTTTGTTTCGGATACATTCGATGATTGATTAGATTTCTAGAACTGCTTGCTAGATTTCTATCATATTCATGGTTTTAAAAATCCACCGAATTCAGTAGTGATGGATTGAATTATGTCGAATTGACTAGAAAAAGACGAGAACATTGCCACACTGATCGGTGATCTTGTACTTTTGCGTTCCCATGTGACATGCTGTTCATTGTTATTATTTTCGTGTAAGAACTAAGATCCAAAAGTGAACAAACAATGGCTCACAGGTAGCAATTCTGTTCATCTTCTCATAAATTCAAGAACAATTTGTATCAATGATCATCAGTAGAAGCCAGCCTCAGTGAGTCAGTCAGCAGTAGCTGCACAATATATAATTTCGGTTATGAATTACTAGAATAGTGATATTTTTATTTCTTGGAATGAAATTTCGCAGGAACATTCAATGAGTTGAAACTAGATCTGTCATTTTGGTCGGTTCGAATCGGTAATGGGTGTTATTAATTTTAAAATCAAAGCTTTCGGTAATGAAATATGACTACAAAAAATAAACCAAATTTTTCGGTATGAGATAAATTTTATCAAATTCAGTATTCGATATTACCAAACTTTTCAGCAAACATATTTTCATAATATAATGAAACAATAAATGAAGCAATTTTTTTTTGAAAATCTAGTCATTGAAACCACAACATGTCTACTAATGTAGTATAACTATATGAAAACATACATTTTTGTAAACCAACCGTAGAGAGAAAGCAAAATTTTTAAAAATATTTTGAAATAGGTGATCAGTATGGTAAAATTAAACTATGGTTAAAAATCGCATATATGTTGTAACGTTTGGGTCTTAATTAAAGCAATCAACCTTATTTATTTTTATGATTCCCTATGAGGAGCTATATCGTCAAGATATAAACTTTTCAATATTTTTACATGGACCATTACTTCTCATTCATATGAGAATGTGAGCGGAATAATAGATCAAAATAAGACATAAGGGACTAAGTAATAGTGTTTTCGTGTAACATGTGATATCGTATTAAGGCTGAGTTCGTTGATTAAGATCTAAACGTTGTCGGAAATATGTGAAATTTATTCCATTAGTCGTATTTAATTATATTGACCAAATTAAGCGGACAAATTTGAATTTTGTATATTTTAGTCATAAAGACCACAACGTGACTACTAATATGGTATAACTTGTTTACGTAGATTATGTGCTAGTGTAGATCTTTGTGAACCAATCATATAGAGCAAAATTTTTGAAAATCATGTGAAAAAGGATATAATCAGAATAATGAAATACGGCTAGTGTAGAAAAGTTACATATTTTCGGTAATGTTTGTGTTCATATTAAAGTGATCAACCTTATTTACAAATATGAGTGTTTAAATAGCTAACATTTCCGTAAATTCGGTAATTACTAAAAATCAAACCAACTTTTTCGGTACTTCTCAGTTTCGGTTATTTCGATTATCAAGTTTCGGTTTATTCAATAAAAAATATTCTATTGGTTTTCGGTCGATTTGGTATTTACCATACCAAATGGTAGCCCTAGTTGAAACAGAAATAAAACTAGTTGATAATAGTTTTAGAAATCGTAACAAACCTTAGAGACTTTATAAAGACTTCGTCTCTTGTACATGCCATTCAAACATTGGCGAAAGATTTTGAGTATATTAAGTTCTACAATTAGGTAGTTTAGATACACCGAATAGACTGCGTTTGACCAATTTCTTTTGTTTCTTCTAAATCTAAAAGATTGAAGATGCCTTCTCCATAAAAATCATGAAATATGGGAAACAAATTCAAATTGGCAACGAAATATAGGCAAAAACTGTGATACACAGCGTTGTACCGAACTTCTGACAGAATTCGTAACGGAAGGGTAATAATGTTAATTACGGGCATTTGATAAAATTAGTTTTCACTATGACCCTATTTCTTGGTTCAAAGATATTCAGGTTTTGTACTCAGTTGAATTTATTGATGAAGTGGCCATCGAGAACCTACAAATCTACAAAGAGACGAAGGTTTTTGGACGTCAGCATGGAAGATTTAGAACTTGGTGATGAGGAATTGAGGATGAGGTCAAGGAAAGGACAACCAAAAAAAGATGTTCTGGTCTCTGCGATAGATAAAGCCATGATATTTTCATTTTTCTTCCGGTCTGATTCAACCTAGATTCTACCAATACAAGAACCACACCAACTTTTCTTTCACTTCTCAAACTGTTATTGCATAGCACATCCTTGTTATGTATTGCAGAGCAAATTTCCCACGAGTCTTTCCGTGGGTCTGGATCAAAATCAAAATCGATCAAGCTCCCCAGCTTTGTTTGTGTCTGCCCGATCATCATCTTCTTTGACTTACATCTCCGCTTCATCTCCGTCATGTTTGAGAATCGAGAAAGAGATTAAAAGTTTTTTTAACCTTTTAATTTCAATCATGACAGATGAGATTTACTGTTGACAGAAGTTTAATGACTAATTTACTTTTTATACCTTTATAATTTGAAATTTGTAAACCAAATTGTGTGGTGTCAAAACCAATCTCGTTGGTGTACATATAACGTGTGTATTCTAGCGTTTTCTCAAAATATAAACTTGGGTTTACCATTTGACATGATGCAAGAGAGATGCCCTCCTTCTAAACCATTTCAAGAACCAAATGACATACATACGTGTCAGGTGTTCTTCCTAGCTTTGCGTGAGGCTTCCACTTGCTTATTTAACAATAATCAAATGAAAATCAGGAACCTGCAGCCGACTAATCCGAAAGAGAAAACGTCGGTGTTGGAAAACAGGAACCAGTAATGCCATGTTCAAAACCACCTACCCAACAACAGCACCCACCTTATATTATAAACCAGGATGCAAACCCACATTGTCATAGGCCGTGTCCATTACTTTTAACTGCCTCCCTTCTGCAACACTATAAATACGAGTCCTCAAATGAAGCTCTGATCACAGCCAACAGTTTAACAGCACGTTTGATCATATAGTTGAGAAAAGAGAGATCAGAGTTACTATCATGGCTGATATTGCGATGTTGGTTGCTGAAGAGTATGAGAGAAGAGTGAAGAGCTCGGGGAAGGGTGGTGAGCCTAGCACTGACTTGGCTTCTTGTGTTTCAGTTTTGGCTCAAACCCTGCAGGAGAAGATTGGAAAGGAAAAGTTGGAGTTTCTTGCGAGGTGGGTTAAGGAGGAGCCCAGGAGCCAGATTGGTCTTGAAGCCTCCCATGGATTCTTCTCTGCTTAATTGATTAGTTTCTTAAGCAGCTTTTGATTTGTATGTTTGTTTTACTGTAGATATCTATTATTCAATTTCGTTTTTCTATGATCTCTGTACACATCAGTTATCTTCTATAAATTAATACAAAGAAGATGTCTTCAAGTTTTGAACTTACTGCTGTCCATGGTTTTGTTGTTCTTTTGTCCCTTTCTTAAGCATGTCATTCTAGTTTCTAATCCAACATACATATTCACTACATTATTTCATTTAGCCATTTAGGTTGATCACATATTCGATACATTTGTTCATTTAAACTATTTCATCGAGGAAGATCATGCACTATTTAGGTAGGTCATGAATCTTGCACTCTGAAAACTGAAGGCAGTTTTTATGATTGATGACCTTGTTGCTCTCCTTACTACTCTTGCTCAATTCGAATTGCAACCATTCTATTTAGCTAGTCGATCTTGAGTCTTATGATAAATGAATTCATCTAGAGCAGTCTACATATTAAAAAGAGAAAAAGAAAGAGCTTAGCTTAATTTCTATTAATAAAGTCAGAACAAAAATTTGAGTTTTTTAAAGGCTGAATTTTTGAAAATCTGATTATATGTATGGTCTATAATTACACATAAGTATAATATCTTATTAAATTAAAGGATAAAGCTAGAACTACTCACTATAAATTTATTTGTTTTTTAAACAATCAAATTGATATGTGCGAACATGTTAAGAGGCTAATGACAAATGTATGCAACAATGACAATTACCGAGTCAGATGAAATTTGGAAGAATATGCCTTTTATTTTCTTCAACGCTAAATTTCTGCGCATGAACAAATACATCATGCATCATGCTTGTGTTTACCATTCAATCCGTTGATCTTTGCGGCAGCAAACATTTTTAACATACCAATTTAATAAGGTTAGTTTTCCATCCCCATTATTATCACATACTCGGAATTACAAAAATAATTTCTTTATCAAAACACTAATAGTAACATTTGGTCATGAGTCTCATTTTATAAAAAAAGAAGTTGTACACTCTTTATTGTATCTTAGCCTTCACTATCAGAGAAAATATTTTAGCCGACGAAAAAAATTTGTCGGCCTGTTAAAATTTTTTGTTGGTTAAAGTAATACCTGATGAGATTTCGTCGGTTAAAGTGTCGTCGACCTTACTTTAGCCGACGAAAGTTCAGAGATTCGTCGGCTAAAGTCCATACTTTAGTCGACGATAGAATTCTCGTCAACTTAAAGTATGGACTTTAGCCGACGAGTTTATATATTTTTATCGACCAAATTTTGTCAGAAAAAAACTTTTCACGGCTGGTCAAAATAGTTGATCTAACCAAACTTTAGCCAACGAAATTATAACATATCGTCTTCTAAAGTATATAATATTGTCGGCTAAAGATATATACACACTAATAAATTAAAAATACATCATTATATATGTATATATCTTGAAACTACAAACATTATTATTACTTGATTACACACAAATTAACACATACTTATATATATATATATATGCATAATATCAACAATTAACAATAATATATTTTCATCGAAATTAACAACAAATCAACAATAATATATAACAAAATAATTGTATACGTACCTATTTAGATAGCTTCACGAACTCATTTTGAACAGATTTCAAAAACACCCAACGATTTGAGAGATATTTGTGTTTTTTACAGTTATTTTTGAATGAATGAGCTGATATCCCGATCTGGAAATTTAAAGAACTTTAGCAGATGAAATTAAAAGGTCGTCGGCTAAAGTTCATTTTTTTCGTCGGCCAAAGTCCAATTTCGTAGGCTAAGGTCAAAATTTTCGTCGGCTAAAATTATGAATAGCCGATGATTTTTTTTCAAATAGCCGACGACAATTTTTTTCTCGTCTGCTAATATACTTTAGCTGTCGACGAAAATCTTTGACCGACGACGAGAAACTTTAGCCGACGAGGTAAAATTGTCGTCGGCTAAAATATGGTATAGCCGACGAAAATTTTATCAGTTTGTTTTTGATCATTTCATCAGTTAAAGTATTTTTTGATAATGCTTGTTTTTAACGGTTTCGACTTCCACGCACCACTCGACAATTTTGTTCTAGAATTTTAATTTTAACCCTAGGGTGATCAAGATCCATGGATCAAACACCAATAAAGAATTTTTGATCAAATGGTCACCGTAGGACACTGTCCATTTTTGATGCTGCCAAAATCAACATATATAGCTCCCCTTGAAAAGGCTAGAGTTTGTTTGGCAGCAAATAATCCTCATCGTTTCACATTTGCGTTAAGCGAGTCGAGTTAAGATTCTAAAGTAACAATAAAAAACACCACTCGGATATTTCAAGCCTTTTCATTATGATATATAAACTTTTAGATCATTTTAACTTTTAACACAGGTGTTAAAGACTAGGATTACAACTAGAGAGCTCGAGGAGTATACAATTTGCTTCCTTTGTGGTGAATAATCAAATTAGGTAACCAGACACCATCTGGTTTATCTGTCCCTAACTACACCAGAGACCCTTTACGACTTGAGGAAAGGAGAATCATCACTAAAGAAAATAACCCTGATTGATTAGTGGGAAAAACAAGAAGATAACCCTACTCGACACTTTAGACAAATCCGTGGGGTACGCAGTCTTTATATAAACATCACTAATCGAAGACAATATCACGATAACATGATCATTAGGTTTCCTTGTCTATGCATTAATAATAACGCACTGAAAGTTCAATTCTACATGGCAGATGGGATGTGTCCCCTAATTTCGTTTGCAATGTTGTGATCAGATACACACACGTATATAAATATCTTTACTCGCACTTTCAAATTTCACTAAGAGCATCTTTAATAATTTATATATAATTTTTCTATTTTTTAAAAAATATATATAAAATCTTAGAAAAAAAGAAACTCAACTCTATCAGTTTTTTTATTCTATTTATAAAAATAAATATTTTTTGTTTAATTTATAATATATATATATATATATATATATTATATTTATTTAGATTAACCTCAAATTTAATGTTAAATATTTTAACATTATGACATTTTCTTTTTTTAGTGGAGAGATAATGAATTCTATAAGACAACCAATAAATTTTTGATATTTTTAGATGAATATATAAATTTTAAGAATTCTATAGATATAAAGGATATGTTTATCTTTTTGCTTCATTTTTTTGTAAAATAAATTAGCTAAAAATGATGTTTTTCGTCTGAACTAAAAATAATTATAATTTTACATGATATGTTAAAAGATGCTCTAATAATTGATTTAAGCTTTCAATTTCAACTTCCAAGCTACATTTTCTAACGGAAAGAAAGTATTGGACACTTAACGGAAAAAGTCCTTTGGTTTGCGAAAACAAAAACAAATTATTTATTTTTCTCATAGAGGGAAAGATAATTTTAGTGAAAATTTTCGAGATCTTTATTTTGATATTTGGTAAACCCCGCTTCTCTCATTTATTTTCCCTTCAAAGAAGATAGTGTTTCCCTTCTTTTTACATCCCACACACAAGATGGAACAATTTTCCTGTCATGATGCTTACTTTCGGCTTTAAGGAGTGTATCAATGCATGAACTTTTGCGATTGAATAACAGTTTGCACAAATATATGTGACTTGCACTATCCGTTACATCATTCAAAAAGTATAATAAAACATAAATTCTTGAACCGAAAGTAGCTGAAAACCCAAAATATCCAGGTACAAATCATTGATGTTCAATAACACATTACCAGAAGTACAGGCCAAATGAAAGCACTTAATCTATACATAGCTCTCTCTTGTTTTGATCATACAAGGCTCTCTAGCTTGAACTACCCGTTCACTATTGTAGTTCACACATATGTACATGATATGCTACAGATCTACATGAAGCAGAAACAAAAATAAAATATCTACTTCTAAATGTTCGTAATAAAAAAACCAAGGAAGAGAAAATTATAGGGATAGGGTTTTATATATATAAGGATCTAGGTGAAAGAGTTATTACATACGACAAAGTTAGAAGAATCTGTGGAAATTATTACCCTGCAACGAAGATAACAAGAAAATCAGCTCCTCATCGCTCCCGTCATACTCCGCTTGATTCCTCAGCCGGTGGTAGCTCGCCACTACGTCGTCCGGCACCACCTTCGTCCTGCAAAGCGGACACGTCGCCAAGTATTGCTGCAACCACTTGTCAACGCAGTCCTTGTGAAACCTGTGCTTGCATTTCAGCTGTCTAATCTTCTCTCCCTCTTCGAACTCCGACAAGCACACCGAGCACTCCTCGTGAGCTTTCACCAGCTTCTTCTTGCTGGAGTAGGAGACCGTGGGGTTCTTCTGGTCGATGAGCTTGAGGTACTGCGCGGTGGTGATGACGCGTTTCTCCGAGTTGGGTTTGAGGCCGGTGATGGAGCGGACCAGGATGACGACTTCGAGGGCGAAGAGGGTGAAGAAGATGATGGAGATGGTGTAGAGGTGGGAGAAGAATTGAGAGAGAGCTCCCATGGCTGCTGCTGGAGAAAGAAGGGAAGGGATAGATCGATGGAGGGTGAGGTTAGCGGAAAGGAGCTAGAATGAGACTTTTGGATATAACAGCGAACGTGGGCGAGGTTCAGTGACCACCGTGTCTGTTTAGTCACATCCTTTTGTATTATAGAATACTAGAATTATAGAATTTTTGATGTTTTTTTTTGGGTGGAGTTTATGGAATGTTGGTGCAACCATGTTACCATGGCCACATACGTGGAGCATAAAGAGAAAAGATATTTAAGGTCTCTACTGTTTTTCAGGGCGGCGCCACCGTTCTTCGGCCGGTGTTGGTGTACCGTCAACTTTTGATATGGCTTTTAGTAAGATTCAAGTCACTCCAAGCCCTAATGCATGTATTTGGGTTCAGTTTTTGGTATAGTTTATAAGGGAGATAAAAAAGATGTTGTTCTTTTTAATAAGATAGATGCTCAATCTTACCAAATTCAGAATAAATACGGAAAAGTTGATTGTATCTGATGGACATGTTGGGATTATGAAATTTATTCTTGGAGTTTTATGACCTCAATCTCTTGAATGGGCGGAGGAATTACTAAATAAATGTGGAGTGATTTTGTAGATTTTCACTGAAAATGGAGATTTACATTTAGTGTTTACAAAATCTAGGACTAAGGCAGGAAATTCAATCTGGGTTCGATTTTAATTGGTGATCGATAAGGAACAGTTGTGAAGTCTACACTTCAAATATATATCATTCACATAATCTAAGAATAGGACGAAACAGATTTAAATATATTAAAATTAAATAGAAATGAAAATTCTGTAAGGTCTTACGCTGTTTAAAACTAAAATTTTTATATGTGATATCTTCGCAAAGCCTGATTTTTACTGTTCTGATAAACAATAAAATGATGGTTTTACCTCTCATTCTTTTACATTTTTACAAGTCAACCATCAGTTATTAAATTGACAGTTTTATTCTCAGTTTTAATATAATTACAATTCTGTTACTACTTTTGTTTTTCATAAATTATTTGTTTTTATTTTTTTAATTGAATTACATGAAAAAAAATATTTTTAATAACAATAATATTAATGATAATGACAATATTCATAATACTAATAATATTGTAAAAGAATTTGAGTCACTTTAAACCTAAATAATTATATTGATCAATATATATTAATTGTTCAAGGTTTAAATCGCTTCTGTAACTTTTTTAAAATAGTAGTTTTAACTGCGCATATGAGTATTGGTATGTTGATTTATCTAGGCTAGGTTTTGAATTTAAGTTGGGTTTCGGGTTTAGAACATCAATTAATTTTCCTATTGATTCAGTTTATTAGTTTCAACTTATGACATGTATTGATAGATGTTTCTTACTTGCAATTCCAGACATCTTGGTTGTTAATTTAAAATCAGTGTTAACTTCATCTCAATCAATTGTGTTATTTTTATTAGAGTTTCAGAGAGTTGTTGCACAATATCGATTGAACCACCGAAATTTCACAATAATTAATCGAACCTACAGAAACGCACTTCGACACGTACGACAGCGTGTCAATAGTACATTCTTAATACTATTAATTAAGTATTATCATACTAAAGTGAATATATATCAACTACGATTCATTTTAAAAAGAAAAAATCAAATCAACCGTGTTAACAGGTGCAAGAATCAATGCTAGTATTTATTTAATGAGACCAACATGCTACATAGTTATATACGTGTTAGAACTAGATGATACATGGCGTGAACTCAAACATGCTCTTTATGTTTTCAGATCAAATTGCAACTTAATTTATGTAGTACCTGAAACTCTAGCATTTTCCTAAATAGAGAAATGCTGCATGATTGACCTAAACAAAGAACCTTACAACACGGCTCCATGATTGTGGATTGAAACGTTATAAAATAAGTCCTAAAGGAATTTAATCTTATAAATTAAGAAGGTCAAATACTCTTATATATTTTAATAAAAAGAAGAAAAGAAAACTTCTTTGGGTCTAACATTTGTAATATGGAATAAGAAAAAATGATTCAAACAGTGTCTGACCTTTTAAAGAAGTAAAGTTTTGGTGTCTGACATTTCAAAAACTTCAGAACAGTAAAAGAAATATATTTAGAACCGTTAGTTCCGTTAAAAAACGATCGACATACTTTTTTGACATAAAAGACTGATTTACCCTTTTAAGAACTTTTGTTCTTCTTTTTATCTTCAAATAATTTGGAAAAGCATAAAAAACAAAATTCCTTGTTTATTCCTTTCCATCTCTAAAACCCCAGGTCTTTAAAATAATGAAAATTAATTAAATAAAATAAAATAAGAGTAAATGTAACTTAATAAATAGAAAGAACATAAAAATGATCGATATCTTTGTCTCAATAGGAGAAAAAGGGAAGGGAGAAGAGTAGCGGACAGAGAAAGAGAAAAGAGAGATGGAGGAGAATAGAGAAATGAAAAAAAATGAAAAGTGAAAAAAAAAAATTTAATGAAAAAATAGAAATAGATGAAAATATCTTTTAAAATATGTCTACCGTTAGTTTTTTTTTAACGAAACTAACGATTCCAAATATCTTTCTTTAGTCAAGATAAGAACATGAAATATTGTTTTAAAATTTTTAAAACGTGAGACATTAAAACTTTACTATAGAATAAACCATTTTAACTTAAAGAGTGACCTCATATTTTAAACATCAGAGTTGGACTCCGTTTCCCTAAAAAAGAAAAAGAAAACTTCTTACAAATAGACGGTGCCATGGTGAAATTACCTTAATCCCACATGTGTTTTCTTCTTCTTTTGGTTTGAGATCCTGAACACACAAACAAGTTCAAGTAGAGGTTCTGGGAATCTGAGTGCAAGAGAAAGATGAAGATGAAGGGAAAGTGAAGTTAGCAGCTGCTCTTTAAATCAAGTGTCCATGCATGTGGATGAACTTGAAGATTCAAGAACCGATCGAGTGAGTGTGAGTCTCATCCATTTGCGTTTGTCTTGTAATGAATCCATACACGTTCGTCCGGTGGGCCTGAGACGGCATAGCTGACTGACCACTCCTCTTGTTCCTTTCACCGCTTCCTTTCTAACTCTTTTCCACGTGAGAGTACATTAGGTCCTGTTTGGTTGGTAAAAAATTATAGTATAAAAAAAGAATTAATGTGGTTTTTTATTTTAAGGGGTTGATTAATTGTACATAAAAAAGGAATGGAAACAAAAAAAGAGATCCGACTAGAAATTGACTCTCTCATAAAGCCTGAATTCAATTACCTTGTCAAGGAGTGGTATTTCAATTCTAATTTCACTGTCAAAGCTATAATTGTCAGGACCCACCCCCGGTTATTCTCTTTAACCCAGAGTAAATCATGCAGGGAGCACCTCTTAAAGAAGATTCTATCAAAATTTCGACATAGCCTCCTTTGCAAAATAGACAGTCCTTAACCTACAACAACCCAAAACAACACTTCTAAACATCCATCAACCATCCTCAAACTTCTTGAGCCATCCTGCTCCCATATTCAAACACCATCCTCAAATTAACAAACCGATATAATCACTACAACACATACCCCTTTTCGCAACAAATTTTTTTCGACCAAACAAATCATTGGTTGGAAATAATACTATTTTCGACCAGTCATTGAAAATGATCGAAAATACAATTTTTTGATGAATATTATTTCTGACGAAAATCAATCAGTCGGAAAAGAGAAAAATTATGGTCGGAAATAATTATAATTTGGCGGCAAAAGTTACCACTAATTGTTTTTCCGACGAGGTCCAATGTGGTCGGAAAAGAAATGGTCATTTTCCAACAAGATTCTGTTTCGTCATAAGGTCGGAAAATAAAGTGTTCAATTCCGACCAACATATGTTGTCGAGAATACAACATAATAAAAGAGTAATTCAATATTACTAAATTCAATATTATCAATATTACATGAAAACGTTCTCAACTACCCAGCCCCTTGTGACTTATTTTTGTCAATTCTTCTGCTTACACACTCTTACGTAGATGAGATGTAGCAACCCATGTAAAAAATTAGAGAAGTTTACCTCTTAATGATAGGACTCTCCATAAGAGAGAATAAGCCCATGATGAGCTAACCGTCTTAATCGAGCCTTAAACGTTATCAAAAATATATGATTTTTCTACTATACACGTATTTAACTATACATATCACATCTAACGGTGGATTTATAAAACTCTATTTACAAGATATAGTTTCTTAAAGAGGTACACTTACCTAGATCCACTTAAACAAGTTATACCACATTAGTAGACATGTTGAGAATCTAATGACTATAATTCACAAAATTAAATTTTGACTATTTGATGTGATCACTGTAGTTCAATATGGCTATGAAAAAAAATCACCAATTTTTGATAAATGTTTAGGTCTCGATCTACACGGTCAACCTTAAATTAACATTATTTATCACACGAAAACACTTCACGTCTCCCCTTGTGACTTATTTTGGTCGATTCTTCCGCGCACACGCTCTCACGTAGATGAGATATAACTGCCTATGTAAAATATTTGGAATGTTTACATCTCGACGATATGACTTCCCTTAGAGAAAACGAGCATAAATCGGGTTGACCGTCTTGAATCTTGATCGTGGCTCAAGCGTTATCGAAAATATTTGTTTTTCCTATTTTAGCCGTATTTTACTAAACCTGTTACGTCTTATGGTCGATTTTTGTGTTTGACCTCTTATTTTTTGTTTTTGTGAGGCTAAATTTCTTGGTTTAAATTGTGTGTTTTGCAGTGTTTTCATGTTAGTGATCAATAGGGGAATTGGCTCTGTGACGATGGAATGCTGCATCCAGGTAGTTTCATATCATGCTTAAATCCTATTCTAATTGTCCAACAAGAAAGTTAAATAGCTACAAGTAGTACTTTGATTTTTTTTACTTTGTTAAGTAGGAGTTGAGCATAAATAAGATTTGCTTTATGGTTAATTGAAAAAAAAACACACACACACACTTAGTAGTGACATTACACCAAGTAGTAAGTACTGAAATGAGATATTTTGCTTTATAATTATTACTCAATTCTGCAGCACTAAGAACTAAGATTTTGTGAGATATATTGTTCAGTTGAATTTGTAATTGATCTTTTATGATGTTTGGTTTGCATCTTTATTGTGTCTGAGATTTAAGCATATATGCAGTCGATTAATTTGTAA